>JAADXJ010001043.1:0-11472 GCA_023337735.1 Pythium biforme
CGCATGAAGCGTCGCTCCACGTCCTGTCTCAGTCCAAAGCAGATTGAGATCCACGCGCTGCTGCTGCACCACGTGCTGATAGAAAGGGCGTCGTCGTCGGCCGATGCCCCCAGCGAGTTCACGGACCAGTTGGCCCGCGCCTACAAGTGCAAGAGCCCGACCAAGAAGAAGAAGAAGAGGGGCGAGAATGAAGGGGACAGTGAGCGGCGCTGTGTGCTGTTGCACACGGCGCTTCCGGCAGAGCTCGTGGCGGCCACACACTACCTGCTTGTGTCGCGAATGGCCAGTTCTTAAAAACGCGCAAGCTTCCGCGCTGCTGTGGACGGATGCCATTGAAGCGAACGGTGCGGTGATAGATAGCCAGATACCACGAGCGTTTTGTTGTTTTTGCATTTGGTCGTTTCCGTCGTTTGCGTGTGCTGCGTCATTGTCGCGGACAGTGAGATCGACGTGCGCGTCGAGTCTTTGCTCAAAGTATCGGCGCACCATGCAGCCACTGTGCCAACCCACTATCACGCCCTGTTCTACCGCTCGTGCGACGCTCTTTACCACCGCTCGTATTAATACTACAGTACTAATACCACTACACCATTGGCCAACCACGGTACTGCCGTTCGCGAGCGGCTCGCACTCCGTGCTGTCGACCAACGTCACATCCGTTGTCGGTCAGAACGCGCGTTCGGCCGTGCCGTCGGTGGCGATCCGACCACGCTTGCGTTTGACGACGTGTCGGTCGTGCTCGGGACCCCAAAGCAACCGCAAGGCACAGGGGATATTCGCGACGTGACGTGCTGCAACGGCTTCGGTCCTGCACGAACTCGTCGGTGGACGCGATGGACCGCATCGACCGCACCAGCGAGCTGGGTGCCGGTGGGTTCCGTTCGAGCCGCGGATCAAGTCCGACGGCGTAGCGCAGTCCCACCGAGAGCGCGCGTCAGCCCATGAACGTCAGGAACGCACGTGTCCAATCGTTCGCCACCGAAAGTCGTCTGTGGTGCCACCAGCTCCTGCCAGCTCGCGCTCGTCAACTCGCAATTAACGTTGCAGGATTTCCCAGGCGAACAGAAGAAGAAGAACCACTGGTGGATATGTACAGTTTGTTTGCGAAATAAGCCACCCGTATGATATATAGTGAAATACAGTCTATCATGTATCTCCTTGCAATATTGATACTATTCTGCAGTACCACATTTTCAAGTATATTATATATTGAGGGTATATCAGATGTGTACACCGGCTTATTTGTCGAACAAACTGTTTACTAAATTTACTATAAATAGGGACTCACAAATAGGCTTTTAGAGTCCTCACGATTGATCGGTTTAGACAGGTATAATTTGATGTCGTCACTGAGATTCTCAGCCAATGATTCATCCTGAAAACCCATAAAGAACCTGCGAAAAGTGAAGAGTCCGCACCAGCAGCAGCTGGCTTTGACTACCTGGAAGCCACGACGATCGATTTAGTAGGTACACACCCAACAGCGTCCAGCACAAAGTCTGGATTGCTGGGGAAGGCCGTCATACTAGCGATACTATAATAGAGCTCACGAGCCTCGGCGTCCACTTCCGTCCTCCTCGTCGAGCAAGAGCGCGGATTCGTGGTCGTCGCCTTCGCTAGGCCATCGTAGCCCCTAAAGCCGTCCATTCACCCCATACGATGCGCGCACTGATCCTCTCGGCCGCGGCCTCGCTCGCGCTCGCGTCCGCGCAGCAGGTCAACACGGCTGCTGGCACGTCGCCGCTCGAGGAGCTCACGCGCAAGACGTACGGCACCGAGTACCACATGCCGCTCGTGCACGTCGTGCTGGCGCGCATCCAGGCCGAGACGCCCGCGCTCATGGCAGGCCGCTTTGTGTCCAAGTCAGGCGAGGACCTCGCGAGCGGCTACCTCGCCGGGCTCGACACGACCAGCGCGGCGAGCGTCGAGGGCGCGCTTCTGTACGTCCAGGCCGAAGCGATCAACCAGAACGCGCGCCCCGCGACCCAGAGGTGCGAGCGCAAGAACAACGCGAGCTACGTCGTGCTGTTCGAAATCCTGGTCGCGCAGACCAACGAGACGCTCGCGCAGTTTGAGGAGGCGTGGCCTGTTCCCGAGTACGGTCCGTATGTGCAGACAGAGAACGGCCAGTGCTCGACCGATTCTGGCGACGCGTGTCTGCAGCTGAACGGTGACCAGGGACAACCCAACGTTGGCCCGTTTGTCGGCGCGCAGCTCGTCTCCGAGCATCGACGCGCGCCCTACCCGGATGCATACTTGTTTTCGTTCCCGCACACGTGCCCACTAAAGCCCCGGAGTGAGAAGACTGACGTCTGCCGCGCGAGCACGCGCAAAGGTCTGTGCGATCTTGGCCAAGCGCACGACGGTGTCACGTGCACGTTTGCATACGACATTCTCGGCTGGGTGCCGCTGGACGACTTGGTCGGAATCACGTCGCTCAAGGATGGCAGCGGTACGCCGTACACGAACTTTACAACGTGGTGCCAGGCGAGCGAGAGTAACGTCGAGTTTGCGGGCAATGTCACCACGGGGAAAATGGACAAAGGGCTCGACTTCTGGACAGACCCGCTCAACGCCACACACAACAGCGAGCGCGTCGCCAAGATGGTTGGTCTCTACCAGGACATCCTCTCGGGCTCCTTCAAGTCCAGTTTGATTCCCGCGTCGGACCTCCAGTACTTCAAGGTCATTCCGACCGAGGCGATGCTCACTGCAGGCAACCCGCCATGCTACAAGTCCGTGCGCGTGTGCAACTTCGGCAGCGGCTGCGCGCGCTCCGGACGCGCGCAGATCTGCACACCCTGCAAGTCCGGGGAGACGTGCCCGACCGACGCGAGGTACACGCTGCCGACGCTGGCGATGGGGAAGACGGCAGATAGCAATGCAGAGGCAACGTCGGAGTCGACCAACAGCACCAATCGTACGCGCGAACCCACGACGCCCACGCCTGCACCGCAGCCGTCATCCACCAAGTCCGGTCTGTCAACTGCGCTTCTTGTCGGTGGTGGTGGTGTGCTGTTCGTGGGCGTCGCCGTCTTCGTCCTGAGGTGCATGGGCTGCGCTTGTGTTGGACAATGGCGTGGACGACAACACGGCAAGTCCGAGCCGCCCAGCCTTGCGGCCGATGAAACCGCTGCGAGCGTCGACGGTGCCTACGTCGACATGTCGACACAGGACAAGCTCACGTTGTCCGTCGGCACTGACGCTGTGGCGCTACACTCTCAGAAGTCCGAGTCGGCGGCGAAGCAGACGATCGCGGACGAAGCGGGCGGGTTCCCCGGACAGCTCCTCCTCGCCGTGCGGCTCCCGTACGAAGACCTCCAGATCGGCGACATCATCAGCCAGGGCGGCTTTGGTGAGGTCTTCGTCGCAACCTACAAAAACCAAGACGTCGCGGTGAAGCGGCTGCTCGCGCCACGGCGGCGCAACCCGGAGAGTCTCGCGAGGTTTGTGCAGGAGATTGAACTCAACGCGACGCTGGACCACGAGTGCCTCGCGCGATTCATCGGCGCTGCGTGGGACGTGCGCGAGAATCTCTGTATGGTGTCGGAGTTTGTGCGTGGCGGGGATCTGCGGACGTTGCTCTCGGGGTACGCGCGCAACGGCTACCCGAACGGCCACGACGGCGGCAAGTTACGCACGGCCATTCAGGTCGCCCAAGCGCTCACGTACTTGCACAGCCGCGATCCGCCGGTCGTTCATCGCGACCTCAAGTCCCGGAACGTTCTGCTGACGGAGCTGCTCGATGCCAAGCTGATCGACTTTGGTGTCGCGACCGAGTGTCTCGACGAGACAATGACCGCCGGCGTCGGCACGTCCCTCTGGATGGCGCCCGAGATCATGCTGGGCAGGCGGTACGACGAGAAGGCCGACGTGTTTTCGTTTGGCGTGATCCTGTCGGAGCTAGACACACACGAGACCCCGTACGACCACGTGCGCGACCCGGAATCGAACCGCAAGCTGGCGAGTGCGCTTCTGAACCAGCTCATCTACGAGGGCAAGGTCAAGCCTCGCTTCACCGAGATGGCGGATCCGGAGATCGTCGCGCTCGCGAAAGACTGCCTCGCTGTGGACCCGTCGAAGCGCCCCACGTCGTCGCAAGTGTTGGATCGCATTCGCCGCAGTGGGCGGCAGGGCGGACGGCCGACGCCACAAGCGGAGGTGCAGAGCAGTCGTTCGGGCACGCAGAGCAGTCTTTTGTTCGAGACGCGAGCGACGACGGAGTCCGGAAGTCCGGCCTCATAAATGAGGCGCTTCTCGGAATCACGGTCGATCAAGATTCCGCTGTCGATGGGATACTGTACGCCGGTCGCATACTTTGGGTGTCCTTCACTTGACAGTGGAGTTGGAACTGTGAGAGATTCAGTCGTTCCACACGACCTGGCATGCGTTGCGCTTTTGTCGATTGCTCACAATACTCAAGATACACAAATTGCTGTCATGAGACGTCTCGGCCTCTAAAAAAGTGTCCTACCTTCTAGAGTGTATAGCGACGTGATCTAGCGAGCAGGTCGGCAGCATGAATCACACCAATGAGCTTGCCGCGCGCCGTCACAAAGAGCTGCGGGGTCTTGTGGACCGAGATGAGCAGGATCACTTGGCTGGCGTACGTGTCGCGGTTCACATGGCAGGTGACCGAGTCCAGCCCTAGTGCACTAAGCCTGACGAGATCCACAGGCTTTAATTCCTCGGACGATGGGTTCGAGAATGCGTCGCTCTGGGCTGGGGAGACGCCCGCAAGTGCGAGACTCGAGGAAATCTCGACTGCTCGAGACCGTGGGGTGATCGATTCGTCGTCATCATTACCGTTGTCCGGAATCGAGAAGACGTGGAAACCCGCATGGGCAGCCACTCGTGTTCCTGCCTTGGACGACGACGCTCTTGACAGGCACAGCTGCCATTGCTCGACGATGGCCTCGAGTTCTTCTCGGTCGGCGACGCCCAAGTAGATCATCGTCTTCAAATCGTCTACAACGGGAAAGATCGTCACTTCCTTTGGTGCCGACTCCAGCAGCTTGCGCAGCGACGATAACGTCTGGTGGCGTCCCACGGCATACGACGGACGGCTGCGCATGAGATCGCTCGCGACTAGCGAATATGACTTTTGCTTCGTGAGATCGGGCCATTGTGGCAGGTTCTTTTGGCGGCCGATCGTGTCGTACATGTCCAGTGAGAAGAACAGCGCGACCGAGCGACCCACCAATACGCTGAGTAGTACGGGTACCATGTAACTGAGCTGACTCGTGAGCTCAAACACGATGACAGCGATGCTCACGGTGCCCGTGATGCCGGCCGTGAAGGACGCGGCGCCGACAACGGCGTACCCGCCTGCGAGCTCATGGCCGCCGCCGAGAAACACGATCATTTCGCCAAAGAGACGTCCAAACGCCGCGCCGATCGCAAACACGGGCGTCACGATACCGCTGGGCACCATGACGGTCGCACTGACAGCCGTCGAAAAGAAGCGCACGCTGATGTACGACAGGAGGTTGAGCGCGAGCGACGGCGACGTCCACTGCGTGTCGAATCGCTCGTACAGGTGGGTCTTGTCGTCGTCGCTCGCGGTCAGATTGCCCTCGGAAAACATGTCGTCGATGATCTCGCGCTGCGTGAGCATCATGAAGCTGCCCACGGGGAACTCGATGAGCGAGAAGATGAGCGCGACGCAGGCCGCGTACACAAACGGTTCATACTTGCGCGCCGCGCTGCACCGCGCAAACACATGCTTCTCCATCACGGCAGCCTTGGCGTCGACAACCAACCGGTAGAAGCGCACAAACAGTGCGGCTAAAAGTCCGCAGAGCGCCGCGAGGATCAGGAAGAACGTCATCTCGTACGACTTGTACGGCAGCACGTCAAATTTGGTCGTGAAGAGCGACACCGTCGTCCCAGAGAGCAGACTGTTGAGTTGGCGGAACACGACGACGCCCACGACCGACGAGAAGAACGCGCGCCAGTAGTTGCTCGTGACATAGTACGTTGTGGTGACCTCGATCGAGAAGAGCACACCGCCGATGGGCGTCCCAAAGGTCGCGGTGACACCGACCGCACAGGCCGCGGCGAGTACGTGGTGCGTGAGGTCTTGTGATCGCTTGATCTGCTTGAAGAGCGGCACGCGCAGCAGCTGATGCGCGATCACGCAGCTCAAGTGGACGAACGGACCTTCTTTACCGATCGAAAGCCCGCTGCCCAGCGCGAGCACGAGCCCGACGGCCTTGGCCACAAGCGTGCGCGCGCGCAGGTAGTTGGGGAACGGGAAGCCGCCGAGAATGCTGCGCATCTCCGGGATGCCCGAGCCAGCGGCATTGGGGCATACAAAGTACGTACACGCGACACCGAGTAAGAGGATCCCCACGCGGAACGCCGTGTACAAAAAGTAGTCGGGCACCCACGCGCCGCCGAGCTGCGTGAACTGCTCATGCTTGTCTGTGACAAACTGCACGGCGCCGTCGACGCTCCAGGCAATGAGCGACGCCAACACGCCCAGCAATAGCAGGAACACCCACGTGCTCTCAAAGACCGAGACCGTGAGCTCGGTCATCTGCTCGCGCTCTGCAGACAGCAGGTGCAAGAGATCCACATCGTCAATATTATCGGGCAAGTGGTCCTCGGCATCCGAGAGCATGAGCGAGTGGTAGCGGTACGGCAGGTGGGCCGTCGCGGGCGACAGCATACTAGTACTGACAGGCCCCTTCCCATTCCGCTTCCCCTGCCGCCTCCGCCAGCGGGTCTCCTCACCTTGTTGCTTGCGCCGCGCGGGGTCTTGGAGGTCGTAAAACCCCGGTTGCGAGCGCATGAACAGTCCGCGCAGCCGTGCCCAAAGCGTGCCTTGCTCACCGTCCTTGGAATCGCTGCCGTGGCCGCCGCTGCCGCGCTGTTGTGTGGACAGAGATGACGCTGTGTCGCTGTCGCTTTGGTGCATCCGGTCGTCGCTGTGGAGTTGGAGCGACGCGACGTCCGCGGCAAAGTCCGGATCCAGCTCCAGCGGCGACAGCCGCCCCTCGCCCGACGACTGCTGGTGGCTCTGCGGCGGCGAGAGCGAGCGTACGTTCGAACTGCGGCGCTTGACAGTCGAGGAATCCGTGGGCGACGTGTCGTCGCTGGACCAGGTCGTCGCGGGGCTTCTGGCGGCCGCACGCGGCTCGCGAACGTCGCGCTCGCGAGGGGACGTGCGCGCGCCATCACTAGGCGTCTCGAGGTCTGCGTATGGGCTTGTGGCGTCGCGCTCGTGCCGGGCGGAGACGCCGCTCGCCGTCGGAGCGACGCACTCCATGTTGGGCCTGGGCGGGTGGAACGTTCTCTGGACCAAAACGTCGCTCACCCGTTTGCAACAGTCGGAACCCTGTGGGAAACGATATCTTGTACCAAGGGTACTGATGTAAGGTTGCTTTATCTCCACTAAAGTACGAGTTGAAGCGCCACAAGGATGGCTACACTTCACCAGCTCCTGGTGTGTGTGAGCCGTCTCAGGACGCTGCGCGCGGGGTTTGTTGGGGACCCACACGGTCTCATCCTTGCAGTGCCCTTGTCGTTCAAGACGTTGTTGGGCGGTGTGTTGAAAGTGTCCATTCCGCGCCCGGGCATAGCATGTTCCCCAACGTTCCCTCTCGGTGTGAAAAGGGAACTGCCTAGGCGTCAGCAACACTGCTGTCTTCTTCTGTGGCCGCGTGGGCGTCGGCGCCATGCCAAATGAGCCGCACCAACACTCTCCAAATCGGTGACCACGGCGAAAACTCGTCTTCTGGGGATCCACGGTCTATGCAACAGCAACAGGGAAGAAACACTCGCAAGCCACACACAGTGAGCCGCACACACACCGGTCGAAGCCTTCGGTACCTCCAACGAGCACGTGGCTCTGTCCTTCCTGCGGTCGGAATCGCCTGCCAAAGTACATGTCCTCACGGAGTCTACACGTCGGATCCAAACGTAGTTCGTCTTGCATGAGATGCTAATTGTGTCCGGGACGTCGCCGCTCCTGAGCGCTTCGACATCGTCGTCAGGAGATCAGCCCCCGTCCGAGTGGTGAATCCCGCGCGAGGTGCAGTGGTAGAAAAGGCGCGTTCCAGGGACTCAGCGCGGGCTTGTTCTCTTTGATCGCGTCCTTCAGGTCGCCCACACTTTCACTACCCGGGATGTCACCAGCGACGATGCTGCCCTCGCCAACAATGACGCCCACGAGCTTGACCATCTTTGTCCAACGCTTGTATGGTGTGGAGCTTTCTGGACGTTAAGTGCCCTGGATGTTGCACGCTCAATTCAATCGCACGATTCAATTTCAATGCATGGTTTCTGTGAGTTGGAACTGGAATTCGAGCTTTCACGGCAACCACGATGCACTCACGTTTGAAGAGTGATGCTTCGTTTCGCGATCGGATGTGCAACCATCACACACGCACCGCCGTGCGACCACGGTTTCTGTTGCTGTACACTGCCTTGGTGAGCTTCGGCACCTGGCGGGTCGTCTTCGTTGGCTTCGTAGGCTTGTTGGTGGTGCTCGTAGCGTTCGAGCCCATGGCTCGCAATTGTCTGGCTTTCATCGCTGCCGCGTAGAACGCATCGCCCTGGCGCGCGGAGATCTCGGTGCCCTTCTCGATCGCCTGCGTGAGCTGCGTCGCGTGGCGAAACCGCCGCACTTCCGCGAGGTGCTGTTTTTCTTTCAGCAGCGTCGCGAGCTCATGCTCTCGATCCCGACGCATCTCGCGAATCATCTGCTCGCTCGCGAGGCGATGCGCCTTCTCCACGGTATCTCGCTCCTCCAGCTCACGCCGTGTTTGTTCCTTGACCAGCTGGATTTGGGTCGCGTAGCTATGAATACCAGTCGAAATATTGGTTAGCGCAAGTCCTTTCGAACAGGGGTAGAATGAACAGGCAACGTACAACGTCTCGAGGGCCTGTTCTCGCTCGGCGTGGTCGCGTTGGATCTGCTGGAGCGTCGTTGCCGTGGTGCGATGCTCATCACGGAGCTTCTCTTTCTCTAGGCGGAGCATGTGCTGCATCGCATCGCGCAGCTGCTTCTCCTCTTGCGTCTTGGCGTCCAGACCGATCGAGATGCGATGCATGCGAAGCTCCTGCTCAAAGCGACGTGCGCGGATCTGTTGCAGCGATTGACCGTTAGTTCAAACGAATAATCAAACGGCGGCGAACGCGGCACATTGCCGTACCCGTTCGACATTTGCAGCGTGCTCGCCGAGTCGGTACGCCCGCTCAAGGTGTTGCCGCTGACAGAACTCGCGCTACAGACAAGACATGCATGCTCATTAGGAAGGACTTTCGGGAACCGACGATAGCGCAGCACAACCCACCTGTCGCAGTTCCTGGAGGTGGTCCTTGAGTTGAATCTTGTATCGCATGTACTCTTTGTAGGCCTTGGAGGTCTTGTCGTGGCGTTTGGTTTCCGGCTGAAGCGGATACAGCGACGACTTTGCAGGCTGCTGTAACGATCCTGGTTGACGCATACGCGGCTGCTTCGTGGGTGACATCGTGGTCTTCGCAGTCGCGAGCTTCTTCTTGATGGGGCTCGTCGTACCTTTGGCGTCATCGTCCTCTCCGTCTCGGATACCAACATCATCATCGGCGTCCTCCTGGTTCTTACTCTTCCTGGGCGTCGATTGCTCCACATGGCCGCTGCGGTCCGGAGTCAAGTCCATCTCGGGCGAATCCTTGCTGTTTGTGCCAGGCGAGCTATGGCTCTGGATCGCCGAAAAGTTCTGCGCAAACTCGCCTTCTTCCTCCATGAAGTGGATGCTCGCGGCGCTGCCGCTGGCCCCCGAGACCGACGAGACGCCGCCAAAGTACGTCTCCCCTGCTGCCAGCTCGTTGTCGTTCAACTCGACACCACTGTCAAACTCGTCTTCCTCGAAATCTCCTTCGTCGTGCGGCTCGCCGACGTGTCGTCTCGAGCGCTGCGGCACTGGCACGTAGCGGCCGTACAATTGGGTCGTGAGCAGTTCGTGCTCGAGCTCCTCGTCTTTGCGTCGCTGACCACCTGGCTTGAGCTGGGCGGTGCTTGTCTCGACACGACGCGTGCGCTTCTTGATCTTTGTCGACTGCAGGTGGTGCGTCGCCGTTGTCGCTCTACGACCGGTTGTCATCGGCGCCCCCCGCCGATCGCGACTGCCATCTCTCATACCAGCAGAGGGCGTCGGCGTCCGCGCACGGGCAGTCGTCGTCGTCTTGCTCACTAGCTTGCCCCGTTGCACTCTGTCACCGCGCGTCGTCTTCCTGCTCTCTCGCTGTGGAGGTGGCACCGGCGTCAGATCTCTCGATTGATCCTCCTGCTCGTCTTCATCATGAAGTTGGTCCCTCGCAACGCCGGACGACTCGCTCGAGTACAGTACGCTGTGAATGTGCTGGAACATACCGATAAACCGCTGGATACTGACGACGTCACCGTCGCACAACGCCTCGCCCGTGAGCTGCTGCGCGTCAAACTGCTCGTCCAGCAGCGCGCCGCTGAGCGCGTCGACAACGAGCTGCGCGTTGTGTACGTAGTCTTCCGCGGTGCGTGGCACTCGGATGACGTCGTCCAAGTGGAACTGGAAGAGCTTCTCGTAGAGCGCGACGCCCATGGACGAGACGCTCGCGACGAGATCGTCGTAGTCCTCGAACGCGCGCGCGCCAAAGCCCAGCGCCGCGAGCAGCGCGTTCGTGTCCAGCAGCGCCTGCATGCGGCGCGCGGCGCCCGTCAGCCGCAGCGATGCCACAGACGCGTCACCACTGCTGTTGTTACTGATATGGTCCCCGTCGTCGTGCAGGAGCGCCGGGGATTGCAAGGAAGAAGATCGCTCCATGTTGTTGTTCTTGGACTATGGATCTTTCGACGGCACTATCTTGACGAATACGCGGGCGATGGAGGTCGCGTTTGCGTGGGCCGAGAGCTGGCGATGCGTGTAATGACGCGGACCACAAACGCGAGTAAAGGGCTGAACTGCTGCCGGCCGTTAGAGCGAGCGAGAGATCGGACTCTGCGCGCACGGTGCTGGCCGATGGTGGTCGGTTTCTCTTTCAGAAGGTGGCCTGCAACGCGCGAAAACATTCGAAACCGACTTTCTGAATATCTCGTGTTAAGTACGACCTGTTAAGTTCACGAACCGAACTTAGTGGGTACAACGTACCTACGGGGTGTGCAAACCAACGCGATGAAACGATTGGTGAAAACTCTATCCACGTCATTGCCGATTGCGTCAGGAGCTACGGATAACGTCTACAATATATGATATCGAAGGTTCAACACTGTACTGATGTACATAAATGCCTTATGGTCCATAAGGTCCTCTCCATAAGTTATGGAGACGACCAGATTACGTCATCCTCAGAGCTAATCCATATAGGGTACCGTATTCTATATGTCAAATGACGTGGTCAGATCCGAAACCACAACCCTTTACCAAAACACGGTGTATTTCGTAAACTACGATGGTGGCTGTAAATTACGGCGAGAATCTCAAAACGTACGTACGGGAACATCAGACG
>JAADXJ010001044.1:0-11469 GCA_023337735.1 Pythium biforme
ACTGCCACCGCTGATCCCAACAGATGCTCGCGTGGGTGTCAACTTGCGCTTCTGGTTTCGCGACGGGTGCTTTCTCGTGCATGTCGACACCGCGCCCTCCACAGAAAATGGCAATCGTGAGAAACTCCGAGCAGCTACGCTTTTGGATCGCGTCACGCCCCTCGCCCGGTGCGCCCTGAAGCTGATGCCGTGATTTGATGTCGCAAAAGCGATCACGCGTGCGCGTCCACAACGTCCTCAACCACTAAATCCGGTTTGCCCGTCGCCGAGATTGGCGTTTTCGCCTTTTTCTTCTTCTTGGGCGACAGGTTCGTGGGCGTGTTTGCCGCCGAGCTGGCGATGGCCGTGGCGGACGCAAACGATGATTGCGAGTGGTTCGCGAGCGGCAACGTCGTGGTCTGGACTGGCGGCGGCCGTTTGGTCGTCGTCGTCGTCGCGTGCTTGGGCTTCTTTGTCTTTGGCGATCTGGCCACAGGCGACGTCGTTGGTTCGAACGCCGTCACCGCAGTCTGCAGGGTCGTGCTGGACTCGGTGGCGTCGATTTGATCGCCATTAGTCGTGGTTGCGGCGAGGAACACCTTCGCCGTGCGATCGCGGGCCTTCAAGTACAGATTCGCGAGACTCGATCGCTTGCGCTGTGGCTGCTGGGGTGTGGCGTTCACTTCTTCAAATACATTGTCGTGGAGCGCGTCGTCGACCGACTGCAGGAACTTGAGGCTCGCTTTGCGCGACAAGTGAACGAGCTTTTCAATGTTTTTGATGTTGAGCTCCTTCGGGTCGATCAGCGAGCGACGCTTGGCGGCCTTCACCCAGAAGCGCTCGCCCAGCACGCGCTGTTGGATCTCAGTTTGCAGCTGGAAGGCCGGGAACAGCAGCATCGGATGCGTCTGCGCAAACTCCTCAAACATCTGCACGTTCAGCCGCCCACTCGGCGTCGACCGCATGATCGACTCGAGCTTGGCCATGACTTTCTGGGCGTTGCCGTTGCGCTCCCACTCGCTGCCCCAGATCTCGCGCACGCACTGGCCGGCCTCAGCGAGTTCGATCTCGCCGCTGCCGTCAGAGTCGTACAGATCGAACGCGTACCGCACGAGGCTCGCGCGGCTGAAAGAGCAGTAGTTCCACACGGCCAGCACAAACTCGATAAAGTCCACTTCGCCGCTGCCGTCGCGGTCCATGACCGAGAACGCCTTCTCCGAGAACCGCGTGCGCTTCAAATCTGGCCGTGAGTTAGTCCACGAGACACGCAAGAGGTAGACACAAAAGTGCGTTTCCTACCAATGTAGTCGAAGAATTCCATCAGGTTGATCTCCCCCGAGTTGTCTGCACAGAACACGACCAGCAATTAGCGGCCAACCGCAGCGATCAGCCTTTCACACACACACATGTCAAACCTTTGTCCATGATGTTGAAGATCTGATGCAGATCAAAGAGCTGCTTCTTGCCAATGCCGACCGCGATGAGCTTCTGTCCGAGTGCGTCGTTGATCTTGTACGCCTTGTAGAACGCGCCCTGTCGCCGCGTCGCGCGCGCGCCACCCAAATGGCTCCAGACCGCACCCATGCCGAGTCGGTTTACGATCTCGCATCCAACGCAGACGGTGCGTGGTCGATACAACAAAAGTCGTCGGTCCTGCTATCGACCAACGCCGCTGGCGGTCTTGACGCGCGAGATGGTTTGTCAAGGCTCCCGATTGGCAGCACCACTTTGGACCCGGAATCTAAATCCGTCACGGGCGTGGTTGATGAACTGCAAATAGCCTGCGCGACTCGATCAAATGCAAGGAACCGTAGTACTCGTGCGTGGGCAGCCGTCCTGAGCTAAAGATCCGCGAGCCCGGATATCCTAGTATGCGATCGACTTCTTTTGTCGAGAGCGTTTCGACTGGCGACCTCGAGGTTTCTTTTCATCCTGTGTGGACTCCTCAACGACAGAGGCGGTGGCCTCCGCGACGTGACCACGTCGTGGAGGCTGAAGCAAGACACGTACACGCAGACGGTCTTGGTCGCCCACCATCAAATCAACAGGTTCAAACGTCCTGTGTGATGAAATCCACGATCTCCGTGTGGTTTTGTCGCACAGCATCCATCAACGTGCGAGCCACCCATTTCGGCGGCATCCCCATCGACTCGTTCGAGACCAACCACTGTAGACTGCGCACTTGACGCGTGCTTCCAGCCGCCGCGACCATCGGTTCGATCGATTGAGGTCGTCTCGGCACGAGCTGATAGCTCTGAAGCCATTGCAACACATGCGTGTTGCCATGGCAAACTGCGTGGACACTGATGCTCTTCAGCACAATCGTGGTTGAAATTCCCAGTGCAGAGCACCTCTTCAGAAGCCAGTCAGCCACTTCGACATGACCCGAGACGCCTACGTGATGGGCGACGAGCTTGAGCAGCTGGCGTTGAAGACGTCGGTCTTCATGGTCAAACACGCGGTCAACCACAGTGAGCATACCATATTTGGCCGCCCACTCGACCAGGGTTGCTATGGCGGTGCGTTCTCCTTTGGCGGCAGGTCGAGTTGCTCGCGTATGGAGGAGCGCTCACGGCTGCTGCTGCTGCTGCTTGATGCTCGGTGTCGCCCTGCGTTCCGCTCGGAAAGTACAAGACCAAGCTCGAACGGCAAAGAGGGGGGAGAAAAAGAAAACATTTCTGCCAAGAGACCACGACGGGAGTCAAGACCCATTGAACGCCATGCAGAGGGACATAGGCGGCCGATTGAGCGAGGTGGAAGAGCGACGCAGACGTTTCACGTGACCGCGAACGCACCATGGGAGGGAGGGAGGTAACGACGGCGCGCGTGCGTGAGAAACGTGTTGGCGCGTGCTGCCCCTGAAGGTTTCCCTTGGTTTCGTTGGGGGAAACCTTGCTGGAATATGAATCGTGTGCAAGTTGCACAAGTCCAGGAGACCAACACTCACCGATGTAATGCCACAGAGTGCATGTGCTACATCAACGCGATGTTGTTGTCTCCCAGAGCACTTGCGGACCACCCGCCAAATGAACGAGCTCACATCATCACCCTACGTGTTCCTTTGCACTCGCGTATGGGAGAATCCTTGGCTCTGGTGGTGATGATGCGCCGTGGTTTTCCCGTTGGCCATGCTTTTGGTCTTGTGACAGCAGCGTATTTTGACCAGCATTTCCCAAATGGCTGCACTCCATGCCTCTCGCACGACATGGGCTTCACAGAGTAACAGATCCCGAAGGATGACGCCTGCTACACACACTCAACCGGACTTGCTACAATAACACAATCAACTACTTGAAGTACCTTGCTCGTGGACGCTTCGCTTGCTACACACAGTCAACTACCTTGCTCGCGGACGCTTCGCCTGACGGCCACTGGCTGACGCGTCTTGGTGTATGGACTCGTCGACGGTGAGCGCAACAGTCTCCGTATGGCTTTGTTGCTTCTGGAGATACAGACGAATACGTTCGAGGTCTTGGTCTCGCACGGGCAGATCGTCCGGCTCAAACGCCCGCGTGATGAACTCCACAATCTCAGTGTGGTTCTGTCGCTCGGCATCCACCACCACGCGTGCAAGCCATTTAGGTGGTATGGCGATCGTCGCATTCGAGAGCAACCACTGCAGACCACGCACTTGACGCGCGTTCCCAGCCACCAAAACCATCGATTCCATCGCGTGAGGCCGCGTAGGCATGAGCTGATGGTCCTGAAGCCACTGCAGCACGTGTATATGTCCATGACAAACTGCGTCTAAACTGATGCTCTTCAGCATCGCCAAGCTCGAAACTTCCAGTGAAAACCACTTTTGCAACAGCCAGTCAGCCATTTCGATATGCCCCGAGACCCCCACGTGGTGTGCGACGCGCTTGAGTAGCTGGCGTTGTGTGCCTGGCTCTTCACGATCAAGCACGCGATCTAGCACCGTGATCATCCCAAACTTGGCCGCCCAATCGACAATTTCTCGACGAAGTTTGGGCTTGTCGTCCGGCAGTGGTAGCAACTTGAGCATGAATCGCGAATCGCGTGTGTGTGTCGCAACGCAATGGAACGTATCGTGAGCGCGCAGCTGTGGGTGGCCACACTGCTCCAGGAGCTCCAACGCGTCAAAGCTGTTGACGCGCACGGCCCACTCGGGGAACCACGACAGCGCGCGACACTCGCTCGGTCGGTGCTTGATGCAGGCAATCAGGATGGGTCTCCAAGATAGCTCGGCGACGTGTGTCTCGCCTAAAGAAACGAAGTAGCTGTCCCAGACCGTCACGTCAGGCACAGACGTGAGCAACCAGACAGCTACTGAGTAGTGCCAAACAGATCGAATCGTGATGTCCGTCAACTGGACCTGGTCTTTGAGGGGCGTTTGGAGATGCTTCGCTCTCTCCTGCGCTTGCGCGAATAGGAACTGGCTCATCTCCAGAGCCGATACGGGGTCGCTGCGCGTCACAGCCGCGCTGAGAGCGTCGGGACTCCACAGACCGCGATTGAAAATGAGATGTTGCACAATCTCCAGATTGGAATGCCCCACGACTCGCTTCAAGAATAAGCTCGGAAGACGAATGGGCTCGATACGGTCCAATACGTAGTCCAACGTCTCGATGCTTGGGCACTTACTTAGTGGTTCCAAGAGACGCTGTGAATCCAGGGGCGTCTCGCACTCCTCGTGGAGGAATGTGACCACATCCAAATGGCCGTCGCTGATGGCGCACGTCAGCGCGACGTTTTCGAAGTGAGGCTTTTGGGATGAATCGATAGATCGATACCAGTGGAGCACATGGACGTGCCCATGAGCAGCTGCCTCGACGATGGCTCGAGGAATGATGACGAACCCGGGCTGGTCGCGCATCCACTCGAGAATGGGCAAGTGGCCTCCTCTAGCAGCGCCAAGGAAGCACGAGCTACGCACAAAGCGGGGGAGCAGCTCGTAGATCCACTGCACGATCTCGAGATGGCCGCACTCCGCCGCCAGTGTGATCGCTTTCGCCCCAATGAGCTGCGGACCGTTCGGCCGCGCAAACATCTTCTTGAGTGTGTTGAGATCACCGTCGCGCGCAAACGCATCGGCCAGTGGCATGTCCGTGACACTCGCATTGGTCATGCCGTCGGCAGAAGCGTGGGTTCGCGAGTACGCTCGGCTAAAGCCGTACGTTTTGGTCGCACAAAAGTAGGTACACCAACGAGGGTCCTGAGAGTCGCGTATGATCCAGCACATGGCCTCTAACTCATCATCGTACGGAAGCACGCAGTGAAGAAGCGACGAGGTGCTGACCATCCACTCAAGGATATCAAAGTGGCGGGCGTCCGCGGCGGCCTCCATGACCGCTTCGGTTCTGGCGACGGTTTCCAATCGGTCATCTCTGTCTCTTCGCATCGGTTCGAGTTGTCCACTGGCCGTGGCCGATCTCGGTAACAACCATTGAATTACTTTGAGGTCGCTTCGTGTGGCTGCAATCTTCAGGACGTCGTGCCCAAAGCGGTAGTGCGTGCCGCGATGCGCGATCGTCGCTCGCTGCGCCTGTGTGTCGTTCTTCAAGTCTTGTACGTCGGTGATTTTGTCGTCGTGGAGCGTCACCCACGGCGGCGATTTCGCGCGAAGATCCTCCAACAGCAGCACGAGCGCGCGCCAGCACGCGTGGCCTGCCGCTTCGTCCAGCAGCGCGTTCTCGTCCATTGGAGGTAATGGCGCATCGCCAAAGCGCAGCCAGTGGACGCTCGCGCGGGCTTGGGAGCCGCCGCTTTCGAGCAGCGCGACGACGAGGCGCGCAGCATCAACGGGTAGGAGGAACGACAGCGCGTGACGCAGCGCCCACGCGTAGTCCGCGGCGTTGTTGTCGGCGGCGGCACCGAGTAGCTCGAACAGCATGCTCTGGGCGTTGTCGGAGCTCCTCAGCATGATGTGTTGTTTTCTTCCACAGGTTGTTCATTTGCGTAATATAGTAATTCCGATGGGTGGTTTTAGATATTTCTTGATATTCCAAGTTTGGAGTGACCATCTCTCACATGGCTACACTTTGCTTCGATCCCCGAACGCGGACTTGGAGCTTTGGGATCGACTAACGGCGGAGGCGCTTCGACTGGCGGAGGTCAGGCGTCTCTTTGTCCTCCGCGGAGCGCAAGGTAATGGAAGCAGCGGCCCCCTCATTGCTTCGTCGTCGCTTCTGAAGATACAGCCGAATACGCCGGACGTCTAGGTCGCCCACAGGCAGATCGTCCGGTTCAAACGTCCGCGTGATGAACTCCACGATCTCCGCATGGTCCTGTCGCACGGCGTTGACCAACACACGCGCGATCCATTTCGGTGGTATCACTCTCGGTTTCTTGGAGAGTATCCACTTCAAACTGCGCACTCGACGCGCGTTCCCCGCCGCCACGACTAGTGATTCAATCGCCTGAGGCCTAGTCGGCATCAGCTGGTGGTCGCGAAGCCACTCCAGTACGTGGGTGTGGCCATGGCAAACCGCGTTTGAGCTGGTGTTCTTCAGCATGGTGGTGCTCGAGAGCTCAAGAGTGGAGAGCTTTCGCAAAAGCCACTCGGCCATGTCGATGTGGCCTGAGACCCCCACGTGGTGGGCTACGCGCTTGAGAAGTTGACGTTGCATGTCTGGTTCTTCATTTTCGAGCACGCGGTCGAGCACCGTGGCCATACCATACACGGCAGCCCATTCGGTGACTTCCTGGCGAAGCTTTGGCTCGCCGTCCGGAAGTGGCAGCAGCTTGAGCATGAAACGCGCGTCGCGAGTGTGCATCGTAACGGATTGGAACGTATTGACGTCGCGCAACCGTGGGTGGCAGCACTGCTCTAGGAGCTCCAGCGCATCAAAGCTGTTGACTCGCACGGCCCATTCAGGAAACCACGACAGACCGCGACATTCGTCTGGTCGGTACTTGATGCAGGCAATCAGGATAGGTCTCCAGGAGTGCTCGGTCACGTACGCGTCATTCACGGAGGCATGGTAGTGGTCCGACAGGAGGACGTCGGGCACCGACTTGAGCAACCACTCGGCGACGGAGACGTGCCAAACCGACTTGAACGTGAGGCTGGTGAAATCGATTTGGTCGTGGAGAGGCGTCTGGAGATGCCTGGCCCGCTCCTGCGCTTGCGTATACAAAAACTGGCTGATCTGGAGTGCCGCGTCGGGATCGTTGTGCGCCACGGCGGCGCTGAACGCGTCGCGATTCCACAGACCGCGGTTCAGCACGAGGTGCCTGACAACAGTAAGACACGATCCTCGCACGACTCGCTTGAGTAGCGCACGCAGAAGAGGAGGCTGTAGCGCAAAGGTGTTCAGGACATAGTCGAACGTCTCGATGCTCGGACACTTGGTGAGTGGGTCGAAGAGAAAATGCGCTGCCATGGGCGTCTTGCATTCGTTGTGAAGGAAGGTGACCACGTCCGTGTGCCCATTCTCGATCGCGTATGCCAACGCGACGCCGTCGAAGTGGGGCTTCTGGGTTGCATCGATTGACCGACACCAGCGGAGCACGTCGATGTGGCCGTACCTCGCAGCCTCAATTATGGCACTCGGGAGGAGCTTGAACCCGCACTCGCCGTGTATCCACTCTAGAATCGACAGATGACCCCCTCTGGCAGCACCGATGAAACCAGCGGGACCAACCGAACCCGCGAGCACGTCGTAGAGCCACTTGACGACGCCGAGATGCCCATGCTCTGCGGCCAGCGCGATCGCGTTCGAGCCAATCAGCCGCTGATAATTGGCCCGTGCACGCATCTTCTGGAGCGTGGCCAGGTCGCCATCGCGCGCAAACGCGTCTGCGAGCGGCATTTCGGTCACTCGGAAAGTGGCGGTACTGCGGGCGGAAGTGTAGTCACTCGCGTACGCTCGGCTAAAGCCGTACCGTGTCGTTGCGCAAAAGTAGCTGAACCCGCGCGAGCCGGGGGCGTTCGACATGGCCCAGCACACGGCCTCGAGCTCGTCGTCGTACGGTAATATACATCGCACGAACGGCGACGTCTCAACCATCCACGTCACAATGTGGAGCTGCCGAGCGCGGGCGGCTGCCTCCAGGATCCCTTCGGTTCTTGAAAAGTCTTCCAGCCGATGATCTTTCTCTCTTCGCGTTGTCTCCACGTGCCCACTGACGCTTGTCGACCGCGGCAGCAGCCACTTGACGGCTTGGATGTGGCCTCGCGCGGCGGCATCCTTGACCACGTCGCGCCCAAAGCGGTAGTGCGTGCCGCGATGCGCCATCGTCGCGCGCTGCACGATTTCGTCGCTTTTAAGATCGTCGACTTCGGCGATCATGTCGTCATGAAGCGTCACCCACGGCGGCGACTTAGCGCGCAGGTCCTCCAGCAACATCACAAGCGCGCGCCAACACGCGTGGCTCGCTGCTTCACCGAGCAGTGTGTGCTCGTCCATCGGCGGCAGTGGCGCGTCGCCAAAGTGCAGCCAATGGACGCGCGCGCGGGCGTCGTGGCCGCCGCTTTCGAGCAGCGCGACGACGAGGCGTGCGGCGTCAAGCGGCTCCAGGAAAGACAGTGCGCAGCGCAGCGCCCACGTGTAGTCCGCGGCGCGCACGTCGGCGGCGTGGCCCAGCAGCGCCAGCAGCATGCTTGGGGAATGGATGTTTGGAGCTTCTCAATAGATTCTGGGTTCGACTGTATGGCTATTTATGGTAATAGTTTCCTGTTCGGGTAATATTTTAATACCACTTCCCTTATTTCACAATGTGCAAAGAAATATGCTCTAAATAAATGATGAAGACGGTCTCAAATGGCTACACTCCGCGCGTCACCATCGCGCGCACGCGTGCGGCGTCGGCTTTGGGCAGCGACAACTCCCTGGGCCCGTACTTGCGCGTCAGAAAGCCGACGACCTCCGCGTGGTCTTTCTTGGTGGCGTCTACCAGGATCTGCCCGATAACTCTTGTCGGCACGGCCACGTGCTCCAGCAGCCAGCGCACGCTTTCGACGCGGCGGTGGCGCGCGGCCTCCCGGACGATAGAAACGACTTTATCGGCGTCCACAAGCGGCAACAGTGCCTGACCTTGCATCCACTGGAGCACTTCGAGCCGGCCGCAGCGCGCGCCGCCGCTCGCGACTTCGGTGAACACGATCACCTTGGGCACGCGGTCGGCCTGATACATCGTCAGCACCCACTCGAGCACGTCGACGTGGCCATGCTCGGCGCCGCGCGTCGCGACGAGCTGCAGCACGCGCTGGCGCTTGGCCGGCGATTCCTGTGCGTAGACCCGCTCGAGCACCGAGCGGATCCCATAGGACGAGGCCCACGTGACAATGTCCGTGCTCAGCGTGCCATCGTTCATGCGCGACATGAGTGGCACCATGAAGCGGCCGTCGCGCGAGTGGGCGATGATCGCGCGCTGCACGTCGATCGCGCCGAGCGACGGGTGCTCTATCTGCAGCAGCAGATCAAACGCCTCGACGCAGTTGGCGACGACAGCCCAACGGGGCATCCACGACACGAAGCGGCACTGCTCCCGACGGTGCCTGAGACAGGCAAGTACCACAGGCACCATCTCCGCTGCGTCCGCATCTTTCGGCGGGTAGTTGTTCCCGTCCAAAAGCCCGTCAGGATCGCAGTCGGCTTCGGGCACGCAACGCGCGATCCACTCGGCGATCTCGTAGTTCTTGAGGTCGGTCAAGTGGAGAATACAAACGTCTTCCAAGATGACTTGGGTCTCCAAAGGGGTACACAACTCGTCGGCGCGGAGACAAGCCTGCTGGATGAGGAACTGGCTGATCGCGAGGCCGGTCTGGGCTTCGGCTCGGAGTTGTTGCTCGTCGGCACGAGGGGAACGTTCGCGGTACACGGCGGCTTCAAACGCTTCGCGACTCCAGAGCCGGCGCTGCGTGACCAGGTACTCGACAACCGCAAGGTTGCTGTCCGAAGCCGCATAGTGGAGCAACTGCTCCAGCTCGACGGGTGTGGCCTGGACGCGGTCGAGAATATACTCGACTGTCTCGACGCTCTTGCACGCACTCAAAGACTGAAGGAGGCTCGCGTCGATCGCGGACCCGCACTCTTCGTGGTAATACTGAATGACGCCACGTCGCCCCTGCTTGGCCGCTTGGGCCATGGCCTCGGCACGAGCTGCCTCCCACACCGAAGAGCTCTGCCCGCGCAGCCAGCGCAGCGCGTCCACTTGGCCGGCGCCCGCGGCCTCGGTGACACTGGCTCGCCCGGGTGTCAAACTGAACCGCTCGAGCCATCGGAGCACGTGCATGTGGCCGCCTTTCGCGGCTGCCGTCACACACAACGACGACAGAAAACCTGGGCGTCGTTCGTGGAGCCACTTAAGAACGTCAAGGTGGCCGTTCGACGCAGCGGCGTCCATCGCGTGCGGAGAGATGAGCGCGCGGTGGTTGGCGTGTGCGTAGATCTTTTCCAACATCGCCAGATCACCGTTGCGCGCAACATTGTTGGCGAGCGGCATGTTGGTGGTCGTATCCCCACTGCCGTCGCCGGCACCTTGGCCGCCCGCACTTGCAAACGCCATGTCGTACTGCGCGGTCGCGCTATGGTAGTAATACACGCTGTCCTCATACGTGTAATACCAGCACACAGCGCGCAGTTCGTCGTCAAGCGGCAGCATGACATGGATGCGTGGCGTCGCCGTCACGAGCCAGTCGACGACGCCAAGCTGATGCGCCTCGGCGGCCGAGAGCAGCGCCGTGTTGATGATGTCGAGGTCGTCTTCTGGGATCTGGACCTCCCGGCCGTCTCCCGTGGTCACGGTGTTGACACCTTTCTGGACGCGCGGTAGAATCCACTGCACGGCCGCAAGGTCGCCACGCTTCGCCGCGGCCTCCAGTGTGTCCACGGGGAACTCGACACGAGAGCCGTCGTGCGCGGCCGTAAGGCTAAGCCAGGGCTCCTGATTCAACGGTGACGCTGGGGGCTTCGTCTTCTTGGTCGTGGAGGGCTTCGCTGGCGCTGGCACGTCGCGCTTGAGCTCGTGGAGAAGTTGAGCGACAGTCGTCCACAGGCCAAGCCGCACGGCCACGAAGAGCAAGTGCGTGGTCTTGTCGAGCGGCGGGAACGGCGCGTCGCCGTGCAAGAGCCAATGGAGTAGGCGGTGCAGGTCGGCGCGCGCGCTCTGGATCGCCATGAGCGCGAGCCGCACGGCGTCGCGGCGTCGAGGAAGCCTGCGACGTGGCGCAGCGCCCACGGGTGCGAGTCAGGCTCACAGAGCAGCTGCTGTAGCGCCATCTTTGGTCGGACGTTGAAGATCCACTGGTGGGGGAAAAAACGTGGCTATTCGCTCAAAGGGAAGCGGCTTCGTGACCTAGAATAGACATTTCTGTACTATGATAGGGAACATCAAGCAGTTCACTGCTTGTTTGTTGGGAGCAAGCGGAGCATCGACCACATCGCTCGTCATTGACCGCACAACGCTCTCACTGACCACACTCGTCCAATCAAAGCCACAAACAGACAAACAGGTTGCTGGTGGTATGGTTTACTAAAGCCGTTGCATGCTTGATGCGCTGTGACGAGTGGCTCAAACTCCTTC
>JAADXJ010001045.1:0-11469 GCA_023337735.1 Pythium biforme
GCGCACCGAGGGCGAAGACGAAGACGACGACGACGCTGTTGGCGACGAAGGTTCCAATGAGGAAGACGAGGACGAGCAGCTCCTGTACGGCTCGCTCGCCCGAAGCTGCGCAGCCCATGTCATGGCGCTCCAGCGAGCAGGCAGCAAACAGTAAGAGAGGCAGGACAGGACAGCGGATGAGCTGGTGGCTGCGTGCGTGCCCGTGGCGTCTGCGATACATTTGAATGCATGCTGAATTTCCATTCGAATGAAAAACGCGCATCGTGTGGATGCGCGTGTCTCGTGAGAGCCGTCTTGTTGCACAAAAACAGGGCGGGGGTCCCTAAAAAGTAGCCATGTTGGCACCCTTTCCCTCGTATTACTGACACGTCACTACATCTTCAAACAGTTGACGTCACTGTTTTTGCGTCGGCATAGTGACTCAAGGTTTCCCTCGTTTTTCCCGCCCCTGTGAAACGATCCGCCTCCTCCGTTAACGACAATGATGATCGAACGCTTTGCGGTCTTGCGGCGCTGATTTGCCGTCCCCTACGCACGTGTGGACTCTATTACCCCAACAACACGAAAGTCAGTTCTTCGCTCTTTCGATAGAGCCCTCACGTGGCCACTATGGACATCATGATGCGCCTCGAGGGTGCCGGTTTCTCCGTGATCGCCAACGAGTTTCGCCAGCGCGAGAAGCGGCTCGGGTCAGGGCTACCGCTGCAGGACTTTGTGGAGATCGTTCTGCAAGGCCTTCCCAAGCCCAAGACGCCCGAAGAGAAGTACGCCAACATCAGCGCGCTCGTCGACCTCTTTGAAGACATGGACATCAACGGCGACGGCACGATGGAGTTTGACGAGTTCACATCGTACTGTGTCGATGCCGGCATGGTCGCGACGCGCGCCAAGACCGCGAGCCTCAAGCACCGGTACGTGCGTAACGCGCGCCACGTCATCAAGACCACGAACGGTTCGCTTGGCATCGAGAAGGTGCGCTGGTCGCCGCTGTTCCAGCGGTTCCTCGTCGTCGAGAACGCCGCCAGGAGCGTCAAGGTCTTCGACGCCGACGGATACATGGTCGGCGACGTGCGATCGCAGTCGACGCTGCTGAACGCGCCGCCCACAGGTGACCGTGAAGTGAACAGCAACAACGCGGGCGGCGCTGACGACAGTGGTGGTGGCAGTCCGACACGACGGTCGCTTCGCGTGCGAGAGGCCGACGCGACGAATGGAAGTGGCAGTGGGAACGGAAATCCTCAAGGCACGAGTCGTGCGACGGTGGCCTCCGCAGCAGTCAGTACCGGTATCTTCATTTTGGACGCTGCGTTTCTCCACAAGTTTCAGTGTCTCGCGATGAGCACAACCGACTTCGTGATCTCGTTCTACAGTATGGAGGAGCCCAAGCACCAGCAGCGGCTGCCGACCAATATGCTCGGAGCAACGGCGCGATCGGGCCCGAGCTATGACGTACTTCCGAAGCTCACGATCACCACGACGACTGCGCAGCTGCTGCTGCGATTCTGCGAAGAGGCAGGCTTGCTGTTTAGTGCCGGGAACGACTTTGTCGTGAACGTGTGGAAGATCGAGGATTTGGAGACCAAGACGCTGTGGAAGCGATTGATCCACCACCAGGACATGATCATGGACATCATCGAGATCCCGATGCACGACATGATCGCGAGCTGCGATCTCAACCACACGGTCCAGCTCTGGGACATCCACGATTGCCGCTTGCGTGGCGCGCTCGTCGGCCACACTAGGGGCATCAAACAAATGGTGTTCTCGAAAGACCACGATATGCTGCTTACGGCCGGGTTTGAGTTTGATGCGTACGGCTGGGACATCGCGTCGCGACAGGTTGTGATGAAACTAGTCGGCCATCGCGCACCGCTCATCGGTGTCCAACTTGTGCTCTTCCAGACGGAGCGTGCCATCACGGCGGACTCGAGTGGTGTATTCAAAGTGTGGGAGATTTCGCGCGCGACTGGAAGCACCTCTCAAAGCGCATCGGCAGGCGCAAGCTCCCGCCAAGGAGGCCGTGGTGCTTCGCAAGCCGTGCTACTCGAGTCGCTTGACCCAACCCACGAGCTCTCCCGTTTTGAACCAACCACATTCATCTCCCTCCACCCTCAGCGTCGAGACATTTGGACCGCTGCGTCCGGAAGCGCGACGTTACACTTGTTTCGATCCACTCGTGTCCAACAATTCGATGAGATCCCGATCAAAGCCTTCTACCACTACAACGCCAATCGCTTCGTGGTTGTGTCTGGCCCGGTGTGCTCGATTTGGGATGGCGAGACAGGATCATGCCTCGATGAGTTCAACCACGTGGGAGCTTTTATTGTCAACGCTCGCGCCGAGAGCGGTAGTGGGCACGAACCCCATGTTGGCGGGACGGCCAGCACTCACAACGGCGCCGCTCCCACTCCCGGGTTGGAAGCATCGACCGATATTCTACTGTGTGTCCAAGATTCGAAATGCAAGAAGCTTGCGATGCTGTCGGAAGAGGGAGAAATGGGTGTTTTCAACAGCCAGAACTTTGTGCAAATGAGACGATGCGAAGAGAAGTTCAGCAGCGTGCCGCCCAGTCTTCGTCTTGCTCGTGCTGGAGCCTCGGGGAGCCTTCCACCTCCGTCGTGTGGAATCGTGGGTCTCCATTATTGCTCCGAGAACAAGCTTATCATCGCCACGGACTCGCACGCCAGCTCGATCAACATTATTGATGACACCAATAACGACTCGTCAAAAGGAATCAGGGATACAGTCGTGCTACGCCGACTCATAAACATTCCTGGCGGTATCGCCGCCAGTGCGTACAGCTACCACGCCAGTATGATCGCGACGCTGGACGAGAGCACGAACAGCAAGGTATCCCTCTGGGATTTTGAGACCCTCGTATCGATCGGCTCATGCCAGATGGATGAAGAAGACACCAATGCTAGTGCCAGTTTGCTCGTGCTCACGTTTTGGGAAGAGTTTCCAGTTCTCCTCGGCGCCGACTCGCAAGGTGCTGTGCACTTTTTTGCGGTCATGCCGACCGTGCAAGCCAAAACTGGGACGCTTCTACACGCATTCATCAATGATCATACACTTACTACCGTCACCACCACTGAGAGTGAGACCGACGCAGATACAAGAGATGAGAGGACAACAGAAGAAAACAGCAAAAGTGTGACGTTTATTACTGACGGGGCAGAATCGGCAGCGAGAAAATTTCTATTGAAACGAAAGAGCCTCCAAAAGTCGACCGCAAGTCGAAAATCAGTCGCGTCCATCAGTGGTTCAGGTGAGAACAAGAATAACGATACGCCGCAGCCACAAGCTGTCGTGGGCGGGGTCGTCACGTGTATGCAAGTTGTTTTTGACGACGAGGATCAACAGCATCGGTATCTACTCTTCACGGGGGACGAAAAAGGTGTTATCCGAGTTTGGTGTTTGAACGACATGATGCGACGGCTCTCATTGTTCAAGATCCCTGAGACCAGTTGCAAATATCTACGGCGAGGGTACCATCCTCGAGCGATGTTTGCTCACGACAGCGCGAAGCAAACGAACGTCAATCGTCCCGAAGTCAGCCAGGAAGGTATTGGCATACCTGCTGGGGATTTGGCCGGCGACACACGTGGCCGTCTCACGCAAGCACAGCTCAAGAAGCTCACGAAGCAGCGTGCTGATGCCAAGAAGAGATCGAGTGCCACTTCCTCCTCCCAGCTAGCGAAGCTGCTCGCACCTAATCGAGCATTACCAGGCCACGCTCCCCCATCATCGACAACGGTCGCGGCTGCAGAGGCTTTCCTTGTCCCACAGTCGTCTTTGCGACGATCAAGTAGCACCATGTGTCGTACAGGAAGCCGCTCCAGCAGCGTTGACGGGTTTGTATTGGGGGGCACAGGGGCGTTGATTCGTCCACGTGTGAGACCAGCGGAAAATCGTCGTCGCTCGTACTGCTGGCAGCATCAAGACGTGAAGATTGTGAACGTTTGGACCGCCCATGCCGACGGTATCACCAGTTTGGAAGTGTCAAAGCACCCGAATATCGTCGTTACTTGCTCTCTTGATATGCGCGTATTCGTCTGGAATTGGCAAGGCGCTTGCTTGGGCAAGTTGTTTGACGCTGAGAATGTGGGTCCATGTCGATGGCGTTTCGGAAAAGATGATTCTAAGCGCGACAATGAGAGACAGCTTCTCATCGATGAGCTCATCAACGAGCTCGAGCTTCCTCCCCAACAGAAAGCCCAACGAAGACGACAGACCCTCTACCAAAGCCATGTCCAGCGCAAGAGTCAAAAGGAACTACCACATGTAAACGTGATGCTGCTTGATCACATCGTGAGCCAGCACCCCGAAGTTGCTGCCATGGAAAAAGAAGGGCTCTCTAATGCGTCAACCGATGAGAAGATCAATGCCGAGATGGAGAGGAATCGACAGCGCAACCTTCGGGCCAAAGCGAAAATGCTGGATGCTCTCGCTCGCGCCTCCACTTCCACAGGATCGATTCACTCGAAAGAGATCGTACGCATGCACAGCTTGGCTCAAGTTGGTCCTTTATTATGTGTCGACAAGTTTGAGATGAAGCAAGAACTGCAGCAAATGACGTTCGCCGAGAAGGACGAGCTGAAAATGGATCGCCAGTACTTGGAAGGCGAGCTCGGGGTTGGATCGTCATCATCGGCATCGACAAAAGACAGGTTGCGCGGAAGCATGAGAACAGGAAGCTTGGCATCTATAAAGGACCAGATACGACAGGCTCAACACCACGCCGAAGACACGATGGAAAACAAGATCGCCCTCCAACGCCACGCGTTCGCAATGTATTCCAACCTTCATCAGGCACAACGGAGGGCCGCGCATCAAGGTCGCGACTCCATGCTACTCATCAAGCAAACTGGAATCAACTATGTGAATGATGACAGGGAAGCTGCAAGCGCACAGAAACAGGAACTCGACGAAATGCTGGAGCCGTCGCCTTTTCTTCGCAGCAAGCTGCCTGATCATCTTTTGAGCATTCGGCCGCAAACAGCACCGTCTCCGAAAGGAGTGACGAGCTTGACGAGGGCCAAGAGCAGCTTGAGTATGAAGTCAACTCCGAGTCTGGGGTTTGGGTCTGTGGAAACAGAAACGAGCAGAAAGCACCTGCGCCCCCTCACGGCCACTGGATCAGAGTCATCTCTTCAGGGCGTCGCGAGACGGGAGAGTCTCATACAATCACCATCGAGGTCGTCATCGAGCGCAGATGTCTCAAAAGCAAACCGACGAAGCTCGTTGGATCTAATGTACTTGGAAGAGCTCCAACGCCAGGGCACACCGTCGATCAAGCGCGCATCCCAGCCAAAAACCTTGGAGCAAGAATTCACGGAGATGACGCAAGAAAATGATCAGGCTGGCGAAGATGTGTCGCTGAGGAAGTTGGATATGATCAATTCTATCATCCACAAGGCCCAAGATGTGTGCGATGCGAGCGCGAAAGCCACGAAAGAAAGGTATGAGTCGTTGGCGGCGCCTTCAAGCTCATCTGCTGATGAGCGAGATACTCATCGGCAACGTTTATCTGCACTACCAACACTTCACGAGACAGAGGACACACGCGACGAACATCATGGCCGAGACGAGTCCAGTAAACCTGACGAGAACGAGCTACGGCGCCATCTTGAAGCTACACGTCGGCGCATGGAGGTCGCGATGGGATATGGCGAAAAGCAAATGAGAGGGGGAGGTCAATCAAAGCGCTCCATGATCAACAAAAAGCTCGAAGAAGTTGAGCATAAGAAGAAAGGGAGACGAATGGAGGACTATCTCCAGCAAAAGCGCCGCGAGATGAACACCAACATTGGCACCGTCTTCAAGCGAACCTCGTTTGCGTTCCCGTCCGCGGGTGGAATGAGTGACGGTGTCCTTGACAGTCATAACGAGAGGGCCAAGAAGAACCACAAAGGTGGACCACCACCAACAGAGTCCGCCGATCACCGTGCTCTGCAAGAGGCTCACGCACAAGTTGAGAAAAGCAAAGTCTTTGGGATTTACGGCGTCAAGGAGGTCATGTCGATCATTCGACTCTTCTGGAGCATGGACGACGACTGTTCCGGCACCCTCTCGATGGCCGAGCTCTTGGCATACAAGGCATATTTTGAAAAGCTTGGGTACCACGACATGGCTACGGTATTTCAGGCAATTGACAAGGACGGAAGCGGCAACGTCACGCTCAAGGAACTGCTCGAGATCTGTTTCCAATACGCCACCAAGTATCAAATTGAAGAGATGCTGAAGCTAGCAAAGCTGGGCGATGTCGCCAGCTACTTCGATTCGACCCAACGCCAACGCAGTGGCGCCAAAAAGGGAAACACCAACCTCGAAGAGAGAAGACAGAACCCCAACGGTGACTCCAAGGGCGGTGAGCAAGACACAGCAAAGACCGAGTATGTTTTGTCTGCAGAGGAGCGAGCGGAATTACTCGCGATCTTCCGGGTGTTTGATCGCAACGGAGACGGAGGTATTGGTATGGACGAAATCATGGAAGCGCTCCATGTAGAAGACGACGACACGCTCGAGCGGGTCGCTGCGGTGGAAGAAGCTCAGCTCGCGGAACGAGATGCGGCTCGGGGAGGCAGCAAGCGGAAGCCTTCTGTGTCCGGTTCTCCAGCACGCACAAGGAACAGCTCGAGTGCGTTCACGAAGGAAGAAGTGCGCAAGTTCTACCAAGACGTGGACACGGATGGCGACCAATCTCTCGATTTTGAGGAATTCGTGGTGCTCATGCAAATGTTGCATGGCTCGCGACGTTGACAGAGAGCTGCGATAACGTTCATTCACTGTGCGGCAGATGGGACTGTGATGGCGGTCGCCAATATTCACACTTCAACATGGCGTTTCCAAAGAAGGAAAGCTATCGATAGCTCTCCAAGTCCCAGAGTTGGCGTAAAGGTGATTACGACTGGTAGCACTTGCGATGTGCGCCTGAGAACAGCCTGCCAGCGTAAGCAAACGGAAAGCAGTTCCACTTTATGGCTCTAAAAACTATTTCTGAAGGCCACGGCGAGATAACCACCGAGAAGAAATGATGGGCAGGGAGGCCCCGACGGCATATCAGATCCTCTTTATCTTCTCTTCTCGACAACGCGACTCAACCAACATGCCAAGTGAAGTGCATCCCCAAGACACGCCACCGTCTCCGTCGGCGGTGGATAGCACATCCTACGTAGCCGTCGAAACGCCGCGCAACGGCGACGTTGGCTCAGGCTCGAAATGGCAGCACCCACCGTCGCCCGTTGTGGTGGAAAAGTCGACAGTCGATAAAGAACTCGGAGACAAGAAGTCACAACCGGTGAATAGCGCCAAGAACGGGAAGGGATCCAAGACCGACGGCGATGATGCCACCGTGGCCTTCAAGTTTCGCGACCTCTACCGTTATGCGACGAGGATGGACATAGTCGCGCTGTTCTTTGGCTTGGTGATGACGGCCATCAACGGAGCGCTCTTTCCTTGCATGGCGCTCATCTTCGGCGAAGCCATCTCGAGCTTCCAGCCATACGACGAAGAGCGCGTCCGGAATGCCGCGCTGCTGTACCTGGGCGTTGCCGTGATCCTCTTCGTCACGGATTACGTGTCGTTCGTACTTTTCCATTTGACGGCCGAGCGACAGATGAAGGCGCTCCGCGAACAAGGCTTCAAGCACATGCTCTTCCTGGACATCACGTGGTACGACAAACACGACGCGCTGCAGCTGTCCAGTCGACTCACGGGCGACACGGTGAAGATCAAAGACGGAATGGGCCAGAAGCTCGGTGATTCACTGCGGTTCACGGCTCAGTTTGTCGCCGGGTACGGCATCGGCTTTGTCAAGGGCTGGCAAATCTCGTTGGTGATGGCGTGCGTCATGCCTTGCATTGCAGTCTCGTTGGCGTTCCTGCTCTCGACGATGCGTACGCGCACGGAATGGGCCCAGAAGGTGTACGCGGAGGCGGGCGCGGTCGCTGAAGAAACGCTCGGCGCCATGCGTACGGTCGTGTCCAACAACGGCGAGAAGCGCGCGATCGACCTGTACAACAAGAAGGCGCTCAAGGCTGAGGAGGAAAACATCAAACTGGCGCGCTTGACATCGATCGTGATCGGCGTGTTTTTCGGCAGCATGTGGCTCATGTACGCGGCCGGCCTGTGGTACGGAGGCAAGCGCGTGTCGGACGCGAAGACCGACCCGGGGTCGGTGTTCAGCGCGTTCTTCGGCATTCTCATCGGCTCCATGTCGATGGCTCAAATCTCTCCAAACATCACGGCGGTCGCACAGGCCAAGGGTGCCGCTGCCGGCTTGTACGCAATTCTAGGTACCGAGTCGGCCATTGATGCTTCAACCGCAGACTCGGGTGTCACCCCCGAGAGCTGCGAAGGTCGAATCGAAGCGATCGGTGTGGAATTCTTCTACCCGAGCCGCCCAGATGTCACCATCTTGAAGAACTACAACGTGCGCATCGAGCCTGGGCAGACCGTGGCGTTTGTTGGCGCGAGTGGCGGCGGTAAGAGCACGCTGATCTCGCTCATCGAGCGATTTTACGACCCGATCAAGGGCCAGATCCTTCTGGACGGACGAGACATTAAGACGCTGAACGTCAAGTGGCTCCGATTGCAGATTGGGCTGGTCTCGCAGGAGCCGGTGCTGTTTGCGACTACGATCTTCCAGAACATCGCGTTTGGGGCGACTGGTGTTACCCGTGATGCCGTGATTGCCGCTGCAAAGTTAGCGAATGCCCACGAATTCATCATGCGCTTGCCGCAACAGTACGACACGACCGTGGGCGAAAAAGGAATATCACTGTCGGGAGGCCAGAAACAGCGCGTCGCGATCGCTCGCGCGGTTGTACGTAACCCGAAGATTCTGGTGCTTGACGAAGCCACGAGTGCGCTGGACAATGAAAGCGAGCGCGTTGTGCAGGCAGCGCTGAACGATCTCATGGCCAAGACGCACATGACGACTCTCGTCATCGCACACCGTCTCAGCACGATCCGCAACGTGGACAAGATTGTCGTGCTTTCAGGCGGTGCCGTCGTCGAAGAAGGCCCGCACGACCAGCTCATGACCATTCCAAGTGGCATCTACAAAAACTTGTACACGATCCAAGCGGGCTCCGAAGAAGAAGACGCAGCGACGGTCACACAAACCTTCGTCGCTCCGCTGTCGGGAACGACGCTCATGGCGCTAGACTCGGCTGACCCGGCAAGTGCTCGACGCTCGGATGATGGGTCTGATTCGGCGACGATCCCTACGTCAGCGCGACGGGACGACGCCACCCCTCGCGCAGCAAGCTTCACGCTGAGCAAAGCCATTGCGCTTGGCGGTCCCGAGCGAGCATACCTCGTAGCCGGCTGCGGGGGTGCGATGGTCATGGGCGCCAGCATGCCAGGGTCGGCGATTCTCATCTCCGGGTTGGTCAGTTCGATGACCGAAAAGTACATGCTGTTCAATTTGACAAAGGATCACGCGTACCTCGACCAGTTGTACGATCAAGTGCAGATTTACGGCGCGATCTACGTGGGCGGCGCCGGCGTGTTGCTCGTTGCGACAGCAATCCAGCAGTACTGCTTCAAGTTCATGAGCGAGAAGCTCACGTCTCGCCTGCGCGACATGCACTTCACGGCACTGTGCCGCCAGAACATTGCGTTTTTCGACCAGACGAAGCATGCTACGGGTGCGCTGACCGCGGACTTGGCGACCAACGCGACAAAAGTGGCGCTTCTGTCGGGTGACGCACAGGGCCGCGTCGTGCAGGCGCTCTGCACGTTCATCGCCGCGATCGTGATCTCGTTCACGCTGGGCAGTTGGCTGCTCACGTTCGTCATGCTCGCCGTGTTCCCGCTGCTGATCGGCGGCCAGTACGTGCGCATCCGGCAAATGAAAGGCGAGACCGGCTCAGACTTTCTCGGCGACTCGGGTGCCCATGCCTCGCAAGCACTCAGCAACATCCGCACGGTCGTGTCGCTTGGGCTCGAAAAGACGATGGTCGACAAGTACGGCGAGCTGCTTCAGGCGCCCCTCCAGAACGGAACAAGAGAGGCCAACATCAACGGACTAGCGCTGGGGTTCAGCTCGGGCATCACGTTCGCGGTCTACGCGCTCGTGTTTTGGTACGGCGGCACGCTCGTCTCGAAGGGACAGATCTCGTTCCAGCAGCTCATGCGGTCGCTCATGGCGATCATGATGTCCGCGCAGGGCATCGGCTCGGCGGCGTCATGGCTCGCCGACACGGGCAACGCGAAGCAGGCCGGGTCCGCGATCTTTGATCTGGTCGAGACCAAGCTCTCGATCGATTCGTTCGCGGACAACGGACTCAAACTGGACAAGGTCGAGGGCAAGGTCGAGTTCAAGGACATCACGTTCCGCTACCCAACGCGTCTGGAGGTGACCGTCCTCAGGCACTATAACCTCACGATCGAAGCGGGACAGACTGTGGCCTTCTGCGGTCCTAGCGGCGGAGGCAAGAGCACGTGTATTTCGCTGATCGAGCGCTTCTACGACCCGCTCAAGGGCCAGGTGCTGCTCGACGGCCACGACATCAAGACGCTCCACTTGCAGTGGTTGCGCCGTCAGATCGGCCTCGTGGGCCAGGAGCCAACGCTGTTCATCGGTACGATCGCAGAAAACATCGCGTATGCTCTGCCCGAGATGCCGTCCCACGACGAGATCGAGGTCGCGGCCAAGATGGCGAATGCGCACACGTTCATCACCAACTTCCCGGACGGATACAACACGCAAGTGGGCATGCGCGGCGAGAAGCTCTCGGGCGGCCAGAAGCAGCGTATCGCGATCGCGCGTGCGATCTTGAAGAACCCCAACATCTTGCTGCTGGACGAGGCCACGAGTGCGCTCGACTCGGAGAGCGAGAAGATTGTGCAGGACGCTTTGGACAAGGTGGTGGCGCTGAAGCGCCGCACGACGATCATCATTGCGCATCGCTTGTCGACGATCCGCAAGGCCGACAAGATTTGCGTCGTGAGCGGCGGCAAGATCGCGGAGCAGGGCACGCACACGGAGCTGCTCGCGCTTGGTGGCATCTACAAGAAGCTCGTCTCGAAGGAGTGAATACCTATAATACAGATTACTGACATGTCATTGAAATGGGCTGTCCCTGGAAGTGAGACCGAGAATGACGTCAACATGGCTACATGGCTACATTTGGTGAGACAGGCTTGGACGAGAGAGTTGTCGCATAAACGTTCCAGATGTGCCAGTGACCTGTGCAGTGCGACGAAGACACGCGAACGCGTCGTCGCATTCCACAGAATCGTAACATGGATACATCGTTTCTCATCTCTATTACGCGACTGACTCTCTCCTCATCAGCTCATGCTGCCGGGGTACTACCTGCTCGCTGGAGCGCCATGACATGGGCTGCGCAGCTTCGGGCGAGCGAGCCGTACAGGAGCTGCTCGTCCTCGTCTTCCTCATTGGAACCTTCGTCGCCAACAGCGTCGTCGTCGTCTTCGTCTTCGCCCTCGGTGCGC
>JAADXJ010001046.1:0-11460 GCA_023337735.1 Pythium biforme
AAATTGGCGATCACGTTCCAGTTCTACCCAAAGAGAGATTTCCCCACGGGAAACTACCAGCGACTCGAAGGGTCGAGTATAGCCGAGCTCATGGAGGTGTGTCGTCAGGAAGAAGGGTGCGCGGCTTTTTCCACGGACGGCGCGCTCAAGCGCTTTGTTCCACGGCAGCTTTCTCAACTGAAGCCCATGATCGAGAAGGACAACCAGCCACTGTCGATGCAGGACGGTATCTATATCAAGGTGTTCCCGTCGAAAAACGACAAGGTCGTTACCACGGGGATCATTACGCAAGTGCCCATCGATCGCTTTGGATTGGTCACCGTCGTGTTGGATGGCACGGGTGCAGTCGAGCAAGTGCCCCTACCAAAGCTCATCGATCGGTGGAAGCGGATCCGCATCCGGCGCCAACGACGCGTTGAGAAGAAGCGCAAGGCGTTTGTGTTCGGTGGGAAGAAGATTGTCGAGAGCGAACTCGACGACGAGTCGACCTCCCGAAGCGCCGTTAAGGACTATGAGGTCCTGGACGAAGATGAAGAGGAAGCGGAGCACCGTGTGCGGCGGCAACGCAGAGCGCAGATCCAGTCGAACGAACACGACGCCGAGGATCCTCAATTGGATTTTGTTTTCGAAGACCAAGCGACGAAAGAAGTGCGCGAGCGCGAACCGCATTGTACGTTCAGTGACGAGGATGAGCGCGCGCTTGTGATCGCAAAGCGCACGCAAGAGTACGTGGCGGCCAAAGCCAACGAGTACGAAGTGAAGAAACTGCAGAGCGTGATTCGGCTCCAGTGTGCGTGGCGCTCCAAGCGTGCACGCGAGGCCTTCCGGCAAATCTTGCAGCTGCGCGCAAAGGAAAAAGAGCGCGACAAACTTGTCTACGCGGTCCACGTCACGAACCAGCAAAAGCAGGAGCAGCGCCGTGCCAAGCAGAGAGACAAGCCCGGGTTCTTCAGCAAGTGGATGCGGCGGTGAGACCGAGACTAAGGGGTACAAGTACCGGTGTCGTACCGGTCTTTATTGGTCGACAACTTTCCGGATGAGCAACGAATCGCCAAACTTCGAATGTGTTCACGTCTCTGGATCCGGAGATGCATTTCATTGGGCTCTTCCGTGATCCACACGATGCGATTGGTCCAGTGGCGCGGATTTCTCACTTCAACTCCGGAAACATCGAACGCTCCCCTCTCGCTCCATCCGTCGCGCGAAGTTTCCCGCCCTCGGGGTTTCCTTTCCACTTGTTGCCACATTCGGCAATTTACCTCCGCCTGCTCAAGTCTCCCAGTCCTCTCCAGTCCTCAGTCCTCCGCTCTACAGTTCAAGTACCCGCTCTCCAGTCGCCTGATCGATCGTGCAGCACGATGACAAACCAGCGGTTGAAGATCTGGCTGCTCGCGACGGCGACGCTCGTGCTAATTGGCCTATTTGGTTTAAACTTTCTCGCTGGCTCGGTCGTGTCCACGCAGCCCTCACGCACTCGTGCCGGTGCTCGTTCGCTTCTTCCTGCGAATCATAATGGTCCACGTGTTGGAAGCGTGGTGTTGACAGTCGAGATCGACAACAAGCGCGACGAAGTCGATGAAGAGGACTCGTCTTCCAGCGATTTGGGCAAGGACGATGAGCCATCAGATTCCAGTTCAAGCGACATCACCAACTCCAGCAGCAGTGACACCAGCGATAGTCAAGAAGCCGGCCGTGCGCTCCGAATCAACAATATGAACCCACTGCGAACCAACGTCACGATGCCTCAAGCGACAAGCGACGAGCGGGTCCTGCAGTCCCCGACCTCCGTCTGCGACGTTCGCCAGCCGCTCCTTGCGAATTGCTTCAAGCTCTTCAAAGAGGGAGGACAAGAACGCACGATCCAGCGTCTCGCAGAAGCGGTCGGCCACTTGGAGATCGACGAAGACCGAGAGGCCTGCTCCGGTGTGCTGCTCGATGGCAAGTCCAAGACCACAATGTACTTTCTCACAGCCGCCCGCTGTCTCCCGAACGAGAAGAACGTGGATCGCGCGCGCATCCATTTCACGGGCTGCGCTGGCACGAACACCTACACGAAACCCAAAGTGTACTGGATCAGTCGCTTTCTCGGTTATGCGATCCTTCGCTTTGAAGCCAATGCCGCCGAAGTGCGAGCGACGTACGGTTTCTTGCACTTGCGCGCGACGCGTCCAGCATTCGGTGAGAAGGTATTCATCGCGCACTACGCCGAGAACAGCGCCGTGAAGCGTCTCACCACGACGATGCCCCAAGGCGCGATCACGATCAAGCCATTTGAGTTGATCCGCGGCTGCTTCGACGCCCCCAAGAGTCGTGTGACCTACACCGCTCCTCTCGTGAATGGCATGGCGATCGGCGCGCCCGTGATCAGCCTCGTTGACGGCACGATCGTGGCTCTCCATATGTGCGGCGACTGCAGTCAGAGCAACGTGAACAGCGGTCTCCTGAGCCACACGATCCTCGTGGACCTCGACCACCGAGCGCTCGAGGTCGCCGGCTTTTCGCAGCACGCGGAGGACGAGGTCTGATCCACGTGAAGCCACATCGCTCGCCGAATGCGTTTACTTTATAGTTTGAGGCGCCCTTCTTGGTGGCAGTCTCCCCCACTCACCGTAATCTCACCACTGTTTTCCCTACTACTCACATGGCAACAATGGACGGGGATGAACGTCACGGAGTCTTCCACATGTTGAAGTCCACACGACATGGGTACACTCCTATTGCTGCATCTGATTGGATGAAACGGGTATACGTCGCTCTGATTGGGCCTTTCCCATGGGTTCCCTTTGTCGCCATAGGATCGCAATACGAGAGTGGGGCGAGAGGGCGGTCCGCTGCCCCTCTTTTTTCGTTCGCGCGCCTTGGAGCATTTCGCAATTCTTCTTCGACTCGTTAGAGCGCATCGTCACTCGAGCCGCTCCATGGAAGCCACCGCCAAGCTCTGGATCCTCGCGGTCGCAGCGGTCTGTACGATCGCGCTGCTGCTCCTCGTGCTCACGCAGATGGAGATCGTGGACGCTGCGCCAGCAGCCTCAGCACGTGCCAACGACCAGCACTACAGCACTAGCGTGCACGGCCCCATGGGATATGGTCACCACCACGACCACTACCGTCGCGATGGTGCGGACGGCGCCGCTCGCTGCCGTGCACCGGCCACGTTTGCCAGCCACAACGAGACCACGAGGAAAGTCGTGGTTCCTGATCTTGTGCACATCGAACACAAGCCCATCGCCACTGTGACCAACGTTTCCTCCATGTGTACGTTGCCGGCTCTGGATCTCGTTTGTTCGCGTCCGCCAGCTTCTCGACCCAGCCGCGTGACCACGACCGCGTCTCCGCCATCCCCGGCAGTCGACGCTGTAGTCGCCGCGGGCGTCCGCAAGACCCAGTTCGTGAACCATGTCGTTTGGAGCGAGACGATGGGCGATGAGCGTCACTTGGTGTCGCTCGAGTTCGCGCAGGTGTGAAGCCATAAGCCTGCTAATCAGCCAACCAGCCACACCGCCGCCGCATTGAAGTGACCGTTACGCAATAACCCCATTCCCCCCAATTTGATTCGCGTTTGTGTCGTAGCGGCCGTAGCCTGCTCACCCCAACAATCGATCGACCGAACGATGCGGGCTTGGGGTCACGTTGCTCTCTAGTTTTTTCTTCTTTCTCCGGCGTTTCTTCCGACTGTGGACTGAACAGCACCGTGGGCGCGCTGCGGCGCGGCTCGTACAGAACAGTCGGTTTTCTTTTTACGTGCCGTCGATTCGCCTTCACTTTGTTCTCTTGAGATGCGCGGAGAACGTCGCCCCAGTTACACTTCAACTCGAGCGTTCTCATACATGTGGAGGCCCCAGGATGGCTACGATCATGGATGGTCGCCGCAACTTAGCCTGAGTCGGTCTTCTTCCCTAGCTTGGGCTACCGAAGAAAGATCAATTCCTATCCGATCGATCGAGAACAAAAACGCCGCTCGGCGCTCCCGAATGTTCCTGTATAACCGGGATTGACCGTTCTGGGGATCCTGCCTCGTCTGCTCCGATGGTCCACACGGGTGGTGTGGAATCTCCCTGTGAAATAACTGTCTGTTCGCATGGCGCCTGACCATTCCATTGCCGTGTCGCCTGACGTGCCGATACTCGCCAGAGACCAGCCACAGCGACAAATGGGTGCGTGCCTGACCGTCGTGGGCACTTGTGGCTTCCGATTGGGCCACAGACCCTGTCCGCAGCGTTCTCATTGGGCCACCGCGCACCAGTTTCCCTTCAACGTGTCGAGTTGAACTCGTTTGCTCCGTTCCGTTGGGTACACCGTCGCTCATTCTCCAATTTGCCGTCGACCGCACAGACGACCATCGTCGTTTTCGCCACACTTCCTCCATCTCACTTTCCTCGTCACTGTGGCACGCCAACACCCAACGATGAAGCGCGGCGCCAAGGTCTGCGTGCTCGGCTTCGTCGGGATCTTCGCGACGGCGCTCATCACGTTTCTGCTCATGCACGTCGCGCTCGTCACAGTGACACCACCTGCGACGACAACCCAAGACTCGCACCATGCGACGGACTCGCGCACGCTCTCGTCGACTACGTTCCTGCGACGATGGATGCTGCGTGACGGCAACACCACAACGACCGTTCTCGGCGGACCCCGTGAGCAGCGTACGGCTTTCGACGCGATGGAACAAGCCGTGATGGAAGCCGCCGCCAAGCCAGAGCACGACGCTGACCGGTCCTCCGATTCGTCGGCCTCTACGTCTCCGAACGCTTCTTCGAGGCTCGGGGACTGTGGTGTTGATCGGTCGTTCGCGCCGCAATGTGTCGGCGTGAGCCCCAAGTCGTGGCAACTCCACCGCTCTGTGCAGGGCGTCGGCCGCATGACCATTGACAACACAGACTGCTCCGGTGTGCTCCTCGGCAGCACAACCAATGCCTTCTTCCTCACGGCGGCACGTTGCCTCCCCTGGGAGGGCATGGCCGAGCATGCCAGCATCGAGTTCACCAACTGCATCGGATCCCAAGTGTTCACGCAAGCTGCCATCCACTACGTCAACCGCCAGCTCGACTTTGTCGTGCTCCAGCTCGCCACCCGCGGCTTCAACGTTGCCGGCCACTACGGCTTTTTACACTTGCGCGCGAGCGGCCCCACGAAGGAAGAAGTCGTGTTCGCGCCACATTACACAGACAGCTACGCCAAGCGCATCACGATCATCAACGACGAAGGATTGGTGCGCGTCCGTCCGTCAAACAAAACAACGAGCGATGCGTGTACAACCACTCCTAGCGTGGCTGCGAGCCGTATCCAGTACAACGCCGCGCGGTTGGACGATGTCGCCGTCGGGGCGCCAGTCATGAGCCTCACGGACTACGCTGTGGTCGCGCTCCACGTGTGCGGCGGATGCAAGACCAGCGGCATCAACACTGCGCTGTCGAGCAAGTACATCATTGACGATCTCAACGCGACTGGCCACTTGCTCCCAGCCTTCCTTACCAAGCCGTAGCAAGATCCGTCAGTCTTTCAACTCTCTCATGAGTGCATCGCTGCGTATCTCAGCACTACAAAAACGGTCTAGACTTGTTCGGGCTGACAATCAGAGAAAGAGAAAATCTCACCAACGAGCTCAGTTGCTTTCCGTCTGGACGTGTCATTCAAAAACGCACCAAAAACAACAACAAGAATGCACTCTTACGCTCGAGCTCAAAATTGAAAGAAAGGGAAGCACGCGTTTCGTGGTTGCTTCCGGTCTACGCAAAGGCGTCGGCCGGGAGCGCAATGTTGTTGGCCTTGAGGTCGGCGATGATGAGGTTCGAGGGCGCACCGCTGTTCTTGCAGGCGCCGTTCGAGTGAAGCGCGATGACTGTGTGCGAGTCCATGCTGATGACGGGCGTGCCCGACGATCCGCGTTCGGTATCCGCGTAGTAGCTCGTCCAGAAGGTGCCCAGGTTGTTCTCGTCGTTCACAGCAGCGATCACAGCGGCCGTGACGCCGGTTGATCCGGTGGTCGGGTCGCTGTCGAGGTTGTCGATGTCCTGCTCGGCCGTGATGATCTTGGCGCCGCCGTTCGGGTGGTGCACCAAGTAGATCTTCTCGCCCTCGGTCGGCGCCGCGTTACGCAGGCTCAGGAAACCGTACTTGCCGTTGACCACGCACGACTTGCGGCGCAGCTTGACGATCGCGTAGTCGTACTTTTCGTTGGCATAGACAAAGTCGGTGCCGACGCTCTCAACCTTGCCGTAGTCCCGGCAGTCGCCGAGCTGGCGGCACGACTCGTCACACGCTGGCGACTGGACCATGAACTCGACGCTCGTGGCCGCGGCCTGCTCGGCGTTGCTGATGCAGTGGTGGTTCGTGATGAGGTGGCCTTGGCTGCCGATGAGCCAGCCCGTGCAGGCCGTGGTCGGGCCTGAGCTCGAGATCATGAGGCGCGCCACCGCGAGCGACGACTTGTACACGCCCGCCGGGACGCCTTCCTTGCCCTTGTAGCAAATCGCGGCCGCGTACTGCTTGGTCGCGCCGCAGGCCTCTTCCTTGTTCGCGATCGTCTCGTATGTGTACTTGAACGCGTCGATCTCAAAGCCGAAGTCGCTGGGCAGCATCGCAGCGTTCGCGCAGCCGCCGGGCGTGAACGTGATGGTCGCCGTCGGGCCGGGCACGCGATCCGACTGGAAGCCCAGCAGGTCCGCCGTGACCGGCTTGGTGATCGTCTTGACTTCGCCGTCAGCGCTCGTGATGGTCACGACGTCGCCGTCCGCAAGCGAAAACTTGGAGAAGTGGACCGACACGAACGGCGCGTTGCGGCGAGTGTACAAGAAGGTCTGCGCCGCGCAGTTCGAGAGCGTGCCGTTCGTGACGGGCAGCGAGTTGCCCACGACGATACCCGTAATGGAGTCGGCCATCTCGGCCATGTCGAACATGGCGCCCATGGCGACCTCGCGCCACGCGTGGACGCCGTCCAGCACCAGCAGCAGCGCCGTCGTGGCGGCGGTTCGCTTCATAGAGAGGAGCATAGTGGATGGTATGTATCCGGCGGCCGACGCTTTTCGGGGAAGGTTACGCGGATGGGATGCTGGATTGAATCCAGAGTGGCCGTCCAGAGTGTGTCGACTTCTCTTCCTCTGTCCAAGGTCTCTGGAGACGCCGGACCGGGGCAGTGTCTGAGGAATTGCCAACGTTGCGATAGGACGACAGCTGTCCCCAGAGAGCGCCGCGGACAGACGCTGTGTTGCACCGGCTTTCTGATCGAGTCGGTGAGCCACCCGGCAGTGCCCATCGCAATGCCACGACGCCAAGAACCGGATACGAACCTGATATGTTCGTTTCCAGCTCCAGATAAGAACACAGTCGGTGATACGAACGGTTATAGTTTGAAAGACCGCGCCAAGTGGCTGGTTTGGCGGCTTGAAGACCAAGAGAGGAAAACCTCCCATTGCTCGAGTATGTCTGCGCCCGTGTCGCGCCAAGATGTAGCCGCCACCGCCCCGACGCCTGCGCCGCCTTCAGGCGTCATCATCACGTTCGGCGACTTTACGGAGGACGAGGCCATTGGTGTGCTCTCCATTGGTGCGTCATGACGCACCCTTGAGACGCTTTCTTGTCATTCAGTGTGTTTCAACCCATGCTAACGCGCTGAAGAATGCTCTAGATGACAAGCCTCAGGATGCGGCGCCGCAACCCCCGAAGCCCATGTCTTGGGCTGCTGCGCTTGGCGTGAAGCCGCCGTCCCCGCCGCCGCCGCCACCGGTGCCCGCACCGGCGTGGGGCAATGCCAACGCGAATGTCACCAGCGCGGAGGGCGCCGCTGGCACGGCGGTGGGCGAACCTTTTGAGCCCATTGAGTTCGAACAGGCGGTCCAGAAAGCGCTCGAGGAACTGGACGTGACGGCGCCTGCAAAGGAGATGAAGAAGCGGTAGAGAAAAGCTGTGTGCAGTGGTGGTTTTAGACGTTTCGGGGGGCTGACGCAGGGGTTCTTTGTAGTGGTTTGCTGAACCAGGGCAACACGTGCTTCCAGAACGCGATCCTACAGTCCGTACTCTCGTGCCCGCCGTTCCTGAAGTGCGTTTTACATGTGCTGGTCACAATGTGCTTGATGTCACAGTGCTAATCTCTGTGTATCTTGTAGCCTTTTGATGGAGATCTCGACGCTTGTGGAAGCAACTCCCGACCTGCTCGCCAAGTCGTCCAGCTTCCGTGCGTGGCGCCACATGCTGGCATTCACGCGCGAGTTTGAAGAGCCAACGCTAGCGCAACGTACGTGAGTCTTCTTTAAACTTGCGTGGTGCAATAATGCTAATGATGCTGTGTGGCTCGCAGTGCAACGACTCGGTGGAGGTGGGCTGAACGATATCCAGCGGAAGGTACCCAAGCCGATCAAGATCAGTGGCTACTTCATGGATGCGCTGAGTGCGTTTCAAAAGTCGCGAGGCGATCAGGAAGACGCGCTCGAGTTTCTCGAGTTTTTCCTGGATTACTTGCACTCGGAGTACGAGCGCAGCGGGCTCCAGCTGCCAGCCAACTGTGAGAAGCAGACAAAGCGCGTTGCCCAGTCGGATGGCCCGGTTGGTGACGGCGACGACGGGCTCCAGTCCGCGTTTGATATGGACGATGGCTGGGCGGAAGTCAGCAAGGGTGGCAAGAGTGCCGTCATGCGTCAGAACCCAGTGGACGCTGCGCGCTCGCCCATCAACTGGTTGTTCAAGGGCGCGATTCGTGCGGAGCTCAAGAAGGGCCGCCAAAGCTCCATCACGATCGAGCCTTTCCACTGTCTCCACCTGAACCTGGACCACGAGCTCCCGGCGATCCCTGGTGTGCCCACGATGAAGTCGCTCCTGAAGAACTACACGATTGAAGACATGATCCGCAAGGCTTTTGAGGTGGAGATCATCGAAGACTCGCAAATGAAGCGCGTCACGAGCATCGACGCGCTGCCGCCGGTGCTGACGCTCAACATCAAGCGCTTCACGTACCACCCGGAACTCGGCCCCGTCAAACTGCAGCAGTTTGTCAAGTATCCGCCTAGCTTTGCGTTCCCCACGGATGTGCTCTCCCCCACGTGCCGTGTGGCAAGTGGCGCGCAGGGAAGTGATGGAGCCCCGGGCTTTACGCGGTACCCACCAGTGTATGAACTCTTTGCGGTCGTATCCCACCACGGCAAGTTTGTCGTCGGCGGTCACTACACGAGCGTGTGCAAGGACAACAAGGACCAGTGGTTCAAGTACGACGACGAGCACGTACTGTCAGTGAACGAGGCGAACGCGCTCGCGGAGAACGCCTACTTGCTCTTCTACATCCGCACCAACAACCCTGTGGCCGCGCCAAAGCCGGTCCCCATCCCGACCACGATCCCCGGTGCACCGAAAAGTACCATCCCAGGTGCATCCAAGAGCAACACCTTCAACGGCAAGAAAACGCCCAACCAGCAAAACCAATTCAACGGCGCACAGTCTCAGCGAGGCGGTCGCGGCGGCGCAGGCAACCGCGCTACGCGAGGCGGCCGTGGCGGTGGAAGTGCCTCTGCCGGTGGTCGAGGAAAGCGTCAGTAGAAGCTAACGACCAAAGACGAGTGCATGTGATAGAAGCCCATTTCTCCCATTTCTTTTCAGCGTTAGCTGACGGTCAAGACTCTCGCGTCACATACATTTACTTTCCCACAATCGACTTCTTGTTTTCCATTGCTCTCGTGTTGGCTTCCATGGACCAAACACTCCAAAATAGGCGAAGGGCAAAACATTCGACGCACTTATCAGGCAAAGACGCCGTCGTTGGACTTGGCCAGCGGCACGAGGTACCCGAGCAGCGACTTGCTGGGCGTGGCGGCGTTGTTGCAGTAACCGATGCGGTGGAGGCCCACGACGAGGTTGCTCGCGCGGCTGATCACAGGCGAGCCCGAGCTGCCGCTCTCCGTGTCGGCCGAGTAGCCGATGAGCCCCGTGTAGGTCGTCGAGTCGACCTCAACGGCCGAGTTGACGGTCTTGATGGTCGCGACCGACTTGTTGCTGTCGTCGTCGGTCTTGGCGATCTGGCGCGCACCACCGCCCGGGTGCTGCGGGATGTAGATCTGCTCGCCGACCGTCGGCATCCCGAACAGGATGCGCAGGTAGCCGAAGCTGCTCACGATCTCCGAGGCGGCTGCGCCCTTGATCTGGAGCAGAGCAATGTCGAGGTCCGGGTCCGAGCCGATGAACTCGACGTTGTTCTTGCCCTTGATGGCGCGCGCGATGGGGCACGTGCCCGGCAGACACTTGCCCGCGCAGGTGGACGCCTCGACGCCGAAGTCAAGCTGGGCGGCGTCGACCATGGCCTGGCTCGAGAAGCAGTGGTTGTTGGTCACGAGATGGCCCTTGTTGCCCCAGAGCCAGGCCGTGCACACGACGATCTTGCCGTCTTCGCGAACGCGCTGCGTGCGCAGCACGGCCTTGGAGAGGTCGTACATCTTACGGTCCTCGGAGACCGTCGAGTTGGTGAAGCACTTGACGTTTTCCATGGTGTTGATGCCGCACACGGCCTCCTTGGTGACCGTGGTTTTGCGCACGATGAGGCTGTTGAGCGAGAAGCTCGCGGCCGAGGCCGAGCAGCTCGGCGACGGTCGGTACTGCAGCTGGATCTTGGAGCCGAGCACAGCGCTGGTTGTGGTCTCGCCGCCGTCCGTCGCGGGCGTCACGGCGACCTCCACGCCGTTCTCGGCGACCGCGACCAGCGCGTCACCCTGCGGCAGCTGGATCGACGAAAACTGGAGCTGGATCGAGTTGGCCGACTTTTGCGTGATCGTCCAGCTTTGCGCCTTGCAGGGCGTCGCGATCGCGTAGTCGGCAGGGCTCACGGCGACTGCCGCGCCAACCGCAAAGCCGCCGTCGGCCGCGGTCTCGGGCGCGTTCTCCGTGGACACAACAAACGTACTGGTGCCGGTCGTCGAGACAGCGGCGTTCGAGTCGCCCGAGCGGACGGCGTTGAATTCGATGGCCGAGGCGACCGAAGCCACACAGGCGGCGGCCGCGAGCAGCAGGAAGCGAGGGACCTGCATCTTCAGAGATAAGAGGTTGAGAGGAATCTCAGGAGGTGCGGGAGGGATCACAGGGAGCGTGATAAGAAATGAGCGCTTCCTGCTGGATGCAATCCCGAGTCCAGCGTCCAGAGAGTCGAGAGTCTCGGGAGGGAGGAGAGAGGGAGAGGGGAAAGGAGAGGAAGACGGACCGGCGTTTGGTTGTTGTCGTTCTCAGCTGCCGACTTTCCCACCGCCATCGTGACTGTGAGCGGAGCACCAGCTGGTCTATGGACGCTGTTTGGTTGCCCGCGCCTTCCAGCACGCCAGCCGGCGCGGGCCACAATTGCACGACGAGGGCGAGCCTTCAAGAACTGATGTGTTACAAACCTCAGCAGCTCACGTTCTGAAGATCGTCCGGCTCGACGACCTTTGGGAATTGATAATCGACACGAAATAGATGGATAAAGTGATATCAACTCCAGATGGATCTTGGAGCGAA
>JAADXJ010001047.1:0-11452 GCA_023337735.1 Pythium biforme
GTATCTGGGACAGCTCAGAACAATCCGGCGCCGCCAGTGAATCGTCTGTGCCGGCGTGGCGCGTCAATCGCCGACTCGCTTGATGACACAACTGCGAAACACGAGCAAAAAGTTCGCATGAGATATACATAGCTCATCGTGCACAGTTGGACGAGCTTCCCGCGTTCCACGCTGTCAATTCAGCAGGCTCCCACAGGCGATGTTGAAGTAGCCCTCCACCGAACGCTTCGATCCTCGCAGATTTTAGAAGCACGAAGAGACAACTCAACTCGGTCGCCCATGGCGGAGAAGTGTTGGACTCGCCAGGAAGAAAGTCTTTGCACTGTTCTACTACGTTCGGCAGAACCGTTCTCGTGGAGAGGAAAGCAAAGCGCGTCTTTGACTCACCGGTGCGCGAACTTCAGAACGGTCACCACGGATTGGAATGCGGAACAAATTTCTGCGCGCCATGTATTGGTTTGTGGCCAGTGACCACGAATCTAGAGGCTGCTATTATAGAAACCGTTCGAGCATTGTGGCATTCCTGATGAGACGGCAACAAAAGCGAGATGGTTGCCTTTTTCCAGCCGGAGAACACTCCCTAACAATGCGCCTCTTTTGCCACAACCTTGAATTGCCCCAATCAGCGCGAGCGATTTCGCCAGCGCACCAACAACTCCCTCCAACGGTTGGTTGCGCGCATCGCCAACACTCTCATCGACCAATTAGCAGCATGATCTGTCACAGCGTCGACGAAAATGGGTCCGGCTCTCTGAAGCCATCTGGGTCGAGACAGAGATCCGCCAATCGACCGTTCGATTCGAAGACTAAAATCGTGGATCTTTAGGTCTCATCTCATCACACTGCACACATGGACCACCAGTTGGTTCAGTTCCGTGGGGTAAAATGTTGGCAAGTTTTCATCCCTCAGCCGTCTGTCTCTGTTTTTTCTCTGCTACAGTTGGTCTCTTTTTGTTCTCTTCTCGTGTTGGCAAACTCAAACAGTTGGTTCAGACCTCGGCTGCGTCGCCAACCTACACCACGTTCCCACGCTGTTCTCGATTGGACCAACATAATAATGATCCAGATTGCGGGGACGCCAAGCGGCCCACGCCAACTTTTCTCCTCCTCACGTGTTCGATTTTATTGGCACGAAACATACACTTGCCCCCTTTGACGCCTCAGCCTTTTGACGGAGACCTTGGGACAGTCAGTCCGCACTTCGTTCCCAACTTTCGCCTTTTCCATTCTGCAATCCGCCGGCCTCCGCTCAAGTCGCCTCAAGCCTCCACTGCTCCACCATGGCGCTGCAGTCCCCCGTGTACGACGTCATCGAGACGCCGTCGGTCGCGGGTGTCTCCAAGACCGATCCCTCGGCGTCTGCCAAGCCGCGCAACAAGTTTGTCCAAGCGTTCTTCGGCGTCCCCGGTATCCTCGCCGGTGCCGTGATCGGCGTGCTCGTTGGGTATGCGCTGCAGACCTCGTCGCCGTCGTCTGAGGTCGTGTCGTGGATCGGCACGCCCGGCACCCTCTTCATCCGCGCGATCAAGTGCCTGGTCACGCCGCTCGTGTTCTCGAGCTTGGTCGTGGGCATGGCCGACATGTTGTCGGTGGGCAAGGCTGGGCGCATCGGCTGGCGCACGGGCCTCGCCTACTTCTTCACGACGGTCGTCGCGAGTTGCGAAGGTCTCATCTGGGTGCTCATTTTCCGCAAGTGGTTTGGCCGTGACGCCAAGGAAGAGGTCGACAAGCAGGCTGAGTTTTCGCTCGGGTGCGACAAGCCCGGCTACTTTTTGAGCCACGTGAACGACACGATCTCGTGCGTGTTTGACAAGGCCTACAACGAGACGTCGGTGCTCTCGCCGTCGTCCGTGTTCAAGGTCACCGACATCCACGAGTCGTTTGCCGAGGCCTCGACGGGCTTTGTCAAGCGCTCGCTCACGGAGTCGCTCCAGGGCCAACTCAACGCGATCGTGCCCAGCAACATCACGCTCGCGTTCTCGGAAGGCACGCTGCTGTCCATTATTACGTTTGCGATCCCGTTCGGTGTCGCGATCTCACTGTTGCCCAAGAACGCCAAGACCGTCGCCATCTTCTTCCGTGAGGTCAACCAAGTGTTCATGTTCATTATCAACTGGGTCATTATGTGCACGCCGGTCGCGATCATCTCGCTCTTGGCGTCGGCCATCGCCGAGCAGGAAGACATGAGTGTGCTCGTGTCGGATGTCGGCCTCTACGTGCTCTGCTCGCTCTGCTCGCTGTCATTCCACTCGCTCGTGTTCTACCCGACGTGGCTCAAGGTGTTCGTGCGCAACGAGAACCCGTACGTGTGGCTCAAGAAGATGTCGCGCGCGCTCATCTTTGCGTTTGGTAGTGCCTCGTCCATGGCCACGCTTCCGGTCGTCATGGACTGCATGGACGCCACCCGCCAGATCACCACGACGCTCTCGCGCTTCGTGCTCTCGCTCGGTGCGACCATCGGCATGGACGGCGGCGCGCTTGTGTACCCGATCGCGGTTGTGTTCATGGCCGAGGCCGAGGGCATTGGCCACATCGTGGGCGGCGTCGAGTACTTTTTGATCGTGATCGTCTCGACCATCGGCTCGGTCGGTGCTGGTCCTGTCCCGGCCTCGGGCATCGTCATGACCATGACGATCTGGTCGAGTGTCTTCCCGAGCACGGCGTTGCCGTCGACGTTCGCCTACATTGTCGCCACCGATTGGTTCCTCGACCGCTTCCAGACCGTCGTCAACGTCACGTGCGACACGGTCGTCACGCGCATTGTTGCTGAACTCGTGGGCGAGACGCTGGACCCGAACGAGCGCGAGAGCCTCATTTCTGCTGTTGACAACCTTGCGGACCGCAACCCGCAGCTCAAGGAATCGCTCAGCGTCGACCCGACGACCCGCAGCCAAGTGTAGACTGCTTTTCGTTGTTCATCCCACCGTCAGTTCGGCAAGATGGGTACAGCTTTGTAGTGGTACTCTATCCTCCCGAATAGAAGTCGCTGAGTTCGACCTGCATTCCGTTTTGTTGGTGGCTGGGTGATTCTTATGCGCTTGATGAGGCACTTTGAAGATGGTCAGCACACTCATCTCCACGGCGGATGGGATCTGGCTGATCAAAATCCGCCATCTGAACGCGGACCCAACAACCAGTGGCCCTAGAGATACTTGCTTGCCAAGCAGCGTTCCAGAAGGGCGTAGCGCTGCTCAGATAAACCGGCATTGCCTATTAATAACAGTGATACTGTTCGGCAGAGAAGAAAAATCGTTTACCGAGAACGCCCCAGCGGCGGTTATCAATGGATGCACATGATGCTTGCATTACATGGTGTTTGCGCAGCCACGTGGGAGAGAGGAGAGAAAGCCACCAGCATGGCACGCATCCTGCCAGAGAACCAGTGCATTCCCAATCCAACGAGATTCCCCCGGATCTCGACTCTGTTGAGGAAACCCTCAATGTGGCTCATGTGATGATTGCCTCAACATTGAGACAGCTACTGTACCTTGCGTAGTGTAAGTCGACGGTTCAGGAATTGGGGTACTGTATGAAAGGAACTGTTTGTCGGGATTTCGACGCGAGAAGAAACGGAGGTGCATCCTGCGGCCGTCTCAATGGGACCGTGGGCGTCCGTGAACCCGACACCACCACGAAAGTGTTGGGAACACGTTTTGTAAGCGACTCCATTCCTGTACTTGCACGCGATCCCAATGGAGAGGCTCCCATCAAAGTGCACTGGTCGTGGGAAGGACTGTCACTTTGTATTGTGGACACTGAGTCCAGCATCGACTAAACCAACTAAATAATATGTAGCTTTAGCTTCAAAATGCCCTGTGTAACCACCACTCAGCCGACATTGGATCCACAAGGTCAGACAGGATCCAACGAACCCACCTAGAACAGAAAGCCACCAAAATGTCCACGCTGGATCCAGCGAAATCACCTACACATGGTAGAACAATAACTCTCGTGCGCAACCACGCACAACAGAAAACGGCCGCGATCACAGTGTGATCGACAGAGCGAGAGACTTGCTCTGCCCCAGAAATGGGATGAACGATGAGATTTTCACTTCGGAATTGGAAGATCTAGAAGCAGACGCAACACTCGGAATCTGTGGCGGCGCTGACGCCGTACAGTGACGGAGAGCGACAAGGCAGACGTTGTCGGCCAATCGCCACAAAGGTAACTCGCGTTGGCACTTTCAACGGGAGATGGGGTTCCATCTTCACAAGACGCAGCTGATGAGACGTTAGCTCCCGAACCGTCTCTCTCTTTTTTGTTCTAACTGTCAATGGAGCCCGCTGACTGACGATGTGTGCAAGTTCTGTTGGACGACAGCATGTCTTCTGGAGAATGCCTTGATCACGAGCGACGCTGAACACGGCAGATTATCCATCGTTGAAATACTTGTACCGCGGCAACGGTCCAAACAAACTAGTCGCCACGTACACAGTGGTGTTCACAGGCTTGCGCGGCCTGCTGGTCAACTCAGGACGGCAGGGCAGTCTGTACGCGTAGACGTTCTTGTGTTGGGCCGCGGACGACGTGGCCCGGAGCAAAGGCGCAAGGCACGCAAGGAGGGAACAAAGCTATGACACTACATTGCAGAGTAAAGCGTGATCCTGTGTCGGTATCTACTGATAGAACGTCGTTACAACGATATAAACCGGCGAGATGGACTGGTCTTGTGCATGATACGTGAGGGAGCTAACCAATCTGCAGGCTGCAGTGCAGCAGAGCGAAGCCATCACTTTTAGGCGATGGGGCCAACAAGTCCGGCTCTCGCGGTGTGATCCTTGCATTTGCGTTTTGTATAGAGCATAGCCCACTTCAATGTAATCGAGCCCCTTCCAGCGCTGGACCTATCCCTACCACTCTACTGCTCTTCGATTATTATGGGTGAAGTTCTCGTGGAGGACATTTCCCATTCCCAACATCAGTCAACCACCAAATTGTTGGAACGACGTGTTGGCGTGTGTCTGATTTTCTTCGCACTCTTCCCGCGCGACGACTGTATTCAACCAACTAGTACTGGCGGGCGCGGTCCGAACAAAGCGATGCAACAGGCGAAACTAGATCCTAGGCGACTTCCCTTAAAAGGGAAGTCGCCTAGTACCATTAAAATGGTCATGGATATGTCCCGTGGATTGGATTGGCCGGAGTCAGTGATACAGTACCTTTCTCGCTGCCTCCCTTTCCTTGTTCTTCTCCCCCGCGCTTTGTCGGCATTATTCTGCAAGTAGTCGTACCACCCCATCTCACCTAACGCAAGTTAGACCCCTCAGTCGCCCTGCGCAAGGGTGTGTGCCCTTCCGCTGATGGAGGCTCGCCCCCCTTGTTGGTCTCTCCCAACGTTGGTTTGTTGTTGGATCCTTTCCTTTCCCTCGCCAACAAAACGAGCGCGCCTTCCCCTGTCGGGGATCATGTTCATTCTCGAATCCGCCGGGCCCTGTTCAAGTCGCTTCTCCCCAAGCTTCGACTCTCCCCCACCATGGCGTCCTCCCCCAAGTACGGTGTGATCGACACGCCCAAGGACGGCGACCTGCTCCACAAAGAAGAGCCCAAGCCGCGCAACAAGCTCTTCACGCACGCCACGGGCGTCCCCGGCATCCTTGTCGGCGCGCTTGTTGGTATTTTGTTGGGCTACTTTGTGCAGACCTCGTCGCCGTCGGCCGAAGTGATCTCGTGGATCGGCGTGCCCGGCGACCTCTTCATCCGCGCGATCAAGTGCTGCGTCACGCCGTTGGTGTTCTGCTCGCTCGTGGTCGGCATGACCGACATGATTGCCGTCGGCAAGGCCGGCTCGATCGGCTGGAAGACCTTTTGGCTCTACACGATCACGACCATTCTCGCGAGCACGGAAGGCCTCATCGCCGTGCTCATCTTCCGCGGCTGGTTCTCGAACAAGGCCAAGCCCGAGAGCACGGACATTGCCGAGCTGGCGCTCCAGTGTAACGAGCCGGGCTTTTTCATGACGACCGTGAACGGCACCGTATCGTGCCTCTTTGACGAGGCTTTCAACAAGACCGGCAAGCACTCGACCGGGACCACGTTCGTCGCCACGGACCTCAACAGTTACTTCTCCAAGGCGTCAGAAGGCTTCACCAAGCTCTCGCTCTCTGAGTCGCTCCAGTCGCAGCTGCAGACCATGGTCCCTGGTAACATCACGCAGTCGTTCGCCGACGGCACGCTGCTCTCGATCATCATGTTCGCGTTGCCGTTCGGCGCAGCCATCGCGATCCTGCCGCGCGACATGACGCTCGTCGCCAGCTTCTTCCGCGAGGTCAACTTTGTGTTTATGAGCCTCATCAAGTGGATCATCCTGTTCACGCCCGTCGCGATCGTCTCGCTGCTCGGCACGTCGATCGCCGGTCAGGACGACCTCGGTCTGCTTGTCTCGGACGTCGGTGTGTTTGTGCTTTGTGTGCTCATCACGCTCGCGATCCACGTGTACATCGTGTACCCGATCATCTTCCGCATGTTCGTCAAGGCCAACCCGTACGCGTGGCTCCGCAAGATGGCCAAGGCCCAGGTCTTCGCGCTCAGCTGTGCGTCCTCGATGGCCACGCTGCCCATCACCATGGAGTGCATTGAGAAGACCGGCGAAGTCACCGAGACCATCTACCGCTTCGTCACGTCACTCGGCGCGACCATCAACATGGACGGCTCGGCGATCGGCTACCCGATCGCGATCGTGTTCATGGCCGAGGCCGAAGGGCTAGGCGACCTAGTCGGTGGCGTCGAGATGTTCCTCATCGTGCTCGTGTCGACGCTTGGTGCCATTGGCTCGGCGCCCGTACCTGCCGCCGGTATCGTCATGACCATGACGATCTGGCAGAGCGTGTTCCCGAGCCAGCCGCTGCCGTCGACCTTCGCGTTCATCGTCGCAACTGACTGGTTCACGGACCGTTTCCAGACCTGCGTCAACGTCACGGGCGACACGATCGTCACGCGCATCGTGGCCGAGCACACGGGCGAGCTTCGCCAGGCCGAGGAACGCGCGAGCGTCGCTGAGATGACCGAGACCCTTGCGGCCCACAACCCGGAGCTGCGCGAGGTCGTGCACTCGACAAACGACCGCGCCTAAAGCGCTTGGGCGTCTAACAGGCCGCCCGTCGGTTCGATTGGAGGACCTCTTGCGTATATTGCGTAGCGTAGTGTAGCGGCGACCTCGTTGTATGGGGCACATACAGCAATACAGCCTCCTTCTAAGATCCGCCTGCTCCATGTGACCTCCGTGTCGTCTTGTAGAGTGTGCGGCGCGATGTCCAGGATTGCGCGATTCCTAAATGTGCACAAAACCGCCCGAACAGCAATGGTCGCTCGTCGTCTTCTGGAAGTCATGCAATGTTCGACGTGAGTGCGTTCGACGTGACACGTCCAGTAGATGATACCCAGCGTGTTGGATTTCTACTGCAGTCCCTTGTTGGATTGTCCTTTCTTCATCAGTCAGTGGGAGCTCCTCGATGTGCTAGCGTTGAGCGCTAGTGATGAGTGCATGCGCACCTCGCCCTATGGGAACTCCTGGTGAAGCCGGCTCTCGCATGTCGCAGGGCGGGCTATCGTGCCCTCGCGCACAACAATCACTCGAACCTGGCGTCTAAAACGGAACCGAGGGCACCCAGAGATCGACGTGAAGAGGAAACACATTCCCAACCTGTTTTCGCTTTCGAATCGCGCCAACGTGTTTGTTTCTTTTTTCAAATCTCAAGACTTCCGAAGAAATGCAACCCACCCAACCCCAGGTTTCGGTCTAAACAGAGGACTACAATACCCGGACGCACTGTTGGTCACCAACGTACAGTAGTAGTACAGTATAAGTATGCTGCCAACAACAGCTCGAAATTGTTTTGTGTGCGCGGAGCCTGACGTTTATCAACCGGAGCAACGATCTCACGTTCTGCCCGAACTAACCAATCCGACGGCGACATCGCGGTGCCACAGACGTGGCCACCTCCGGCTCTCTGCCCGTTGATCTTGCAGTTTGTATCGTCCGTTCTTGATTAAAATTCGAGCAATCCACTCTGCCCTAAACGCTCCTCCACTTCACCTTGAAGCTGCTCCTCTCCATTCTGCGCTCTCGGGCTCCCGTTTGCCGTCGCTCAACGCAGTTGTGGCTCTGAAAGTGATCTATCGACCGCACTCGCCTTTCTCTGCGCGTTTCCCTCAACTTTTCTCGCTTCGTCATGGGTCTGGTTTTCCCACGGCGCATCCCTTCGATCTCTTTCGGTCTAACGCATGCCCAGCGAGGGACGACGTCTCTCCTTCCTCCTTCTTCCCTCCCAAGCCACCACCACGGGGCTCTCGCCCACCCGCGAGGGCCTCCCCCGTGGAGATCGGCCTCACTCGGGTCAGTCTCACTCCTCCATCCGCCGGCTTCCACTTAAGTCTCCCGCCTCCGCTCTCTACGATGGCGCAGCTCTCGCCCAAGTACGGCGTCGTGGAGACACCCACGCCCAACGAGGCCAACATCCCCAAGGACGACGACCACACCACCGTCAAGAAGCCGCGCTCCAAGCTCGCGGAGCTGTTCCTGGGCATGCCCGGGATTATCGCCGGCGCGGCGCTCGGCATTTTGCTGGGTGTTCTCATCCAGCGCACCAAGCCGAGCGCCGAAGTGGTCTCGTGGATCGGCCTTCCCGGCGATCTCTTTATCCGCGCGCTCAAGTGCATCATCCCGCCGCTCGTGTTCTGTACCATGGTCGTGGGCATGGCCGACATGTACGCTGTGGGCAAGGCCGGTGCGATCGGCATCCGTACGTTCGTGCTCTACACGGTCACGACCGCGATCGCCGCGGCCGAAGGGTTGCTCGCGGTGCTCATGTTCCGCCCGCTCTTCGCCAACGAAGCCAAGAAGATGGCCGAGACCATCGCCGAGTTGGTGCTCGGCTGTTCCGAGCCCGGGTACTTCCTGAGCCATGGTAACGGCACGGTCTCTTGTGTGTTCGACGCGACCTACAACGCAACCAAGAAGTTCTCGCCGACCTCCAAGTTTGTGGTCACTGATATCAACTCGGCATTCGCCAAGACCGCGTCCAAGTACGCCAAGCTCTCGCTCTCCGAGTCGCTCCAGGCGCAGTTGCAGTCGATGGTGCCCAGCAACATCACGATGTCGTTCGCGGACGGCGCACTGCTCTCGATCATTTGTTTCTCGATCCCGTTCGGGCTCGCCGTAGCGATCCTGCCGCGCAACATGAAGCTCATCGCCAACTTCTTCAAGGAGATGAACGTCTTGTTCATGAACATGATCACATGGGTCATCATGCTCACGCCGATCGCGATTGTGTCGCTGCTGGCCAAGTCGATCTCGAGCCAGAAGGACCTCGGTGTGCTCGTGAGCGACGTGGGCTTCTACGTGCTGTGCGTCGCCGTCACGCTGCTCTTCCACGTGCTCGTGTTTTATCCTCTGGTGCTTCGCATGTTTGTCAAGGCCAACCCGTACACGTGGCTCCGCAAGATGGCCAAGGCCCAGGTCTTTGCGCTCAGCTGCGCGTCGTCCATGGCTACGCTGCCCATTACCATGGAATGTATCGAGAAGACCGGCGAAGTCTCGGCGACGATCTACCGCTTCGTGACAGCGCTCGGCGCGACCATCAACATGGACGGCACGGCCATCTATTTCCCCATTTCGATCATCTTCATGGCCGAGGCCGACGGCATCGGCAACCTCATCGGCGGCGTCGAGATGTTTTTGATCATATTGGTCTCCACGGTCGGCGCCGTGGGCACGGCGCCCGTGCCGTCCGCCGGTATCGTCATGACCATGACGATCTGGCAGAGCATTCTCCCGAGCCAGCCGCTGCCGGCGAGCTTTGCGTACATTGTGGCGACCGACTGGATCCTCGACCGCTTTAAGACCTGCGTCAACGTCACGGGCGATACGGTGGTCACGCGCATCGTGGCCGAAAGCGTCGGCACATCGATCGATCTGAACGAGCGCGCGAGCGTCGCGTCGGCGCTGGATGAGTACGCCACGAACAAGAGCGAGCTCCGTGACGCGATTGACTCGCATGGAGATGTGGCTCCGCGAGCCACGGCCTAACGAAGAAGTCCCACAGATAAAGTGGCCGGTCGTAGGTAACGTCACGTCACCGTGAGGAGATCCCATTACGTCTGATTGCACATAAACCATCCATAGGTCTGACTGTGCCTGTTGTGTCTGTGGTTCTCGTTTGACACCAACAAACAACTCTATACTATAGTAGGTCTCAAGTGTTGGTGAATGACGATCCGTGGCGCTGTGTTGGCTGATTGGGCAAACGTACCAACACATTTCCGTTGGCATGTTGGGCAAACCCGACAGCGATCGCCATCAATTCGTGGTTTTCCCGCTGGGAGTGGCCACGGATTCATTCTTCCCCAGATGTACTGTATTACCATCCCATACACTGTAATTTACGATCCGAAACTTCCCGTCCGAAAATTTCAATCGCGTCCGTTTGGAACTGATTCAGTTTCTTTCCACCGAGTCACCTTCGCGTCACCTTCGTGCGACCTCGGACACCCGGTGAAGGTTCAGCCGCGGGTGTTTGTGCCTGGAAGAGACGAAGAGACCAGTCGCCAAGAACCGCCTCCGCCCAATATGAACACCTCTTTGCCCGCCGCGATACGACCGCCCAGATCCCCGCCGTCCAAGCCGCCTGCTCCGTCTCGCACTCCTCCACCACCACCAACGCCCACGCCGGCGCTGCGCATCGCCTTCACTCATGGCCGCCCTGGCCGCCCGCGACGGGCGTTCGCAGTCCCCAATAGCAAGGCGCTGCCCAAGACGCGCTGGAGCTGGCTCCACGCGACCGCGTGCTCCTGCGCAGTCGTCGCGGCCGGCGCCTACGCGCACGCCGTGCTCAGCGCGCACGTCGACGCCGCCGTCGCTACGGTCCGCACGTCCGTCGCGGCCACGCGCATCGTGCTCCCGTGGCGCTCGCTGCTCGTCATCACGCTCTTGCTCCTGTGGTTCGCCGCGCTCGTCGTGCTGCGCGCGCTCGGCGTCCACGCGCCGCTGCGGCTGCTTCTCGAGCGTCTGAGCGACCGCGTCGCCTCTGCGCGCCACGCACTAACAGCCCACAGACGGCGCCGATCGTCGCCTGCGGGCGCCCTCGCGCTGGCCGCGTTCAGCCGCCACGGACGCCGGCTGAGCACGGCCGATCTGGAGATCGACGAGAGCGACATGCTCGTGGTCACGGCGCTCTCGGCCGAGCCGCGGCGACTCGCGGCGCCGCAGCGCCGTGGCTCCGTGTCCGCGGTCTCGCCGCCGTCGTCCACGGCGTCGTCGACGTCGTCGCGCGCGTCGAACGAGACGGTCGACGCCGACGACGAGCAGGACGCACAGATCTTGCTCCACCCGCGCGAGGGCGCGGCCGGCGGGCGCCACCAGAGCAACCACATCATCGTCGACGACCCGTACGTGAGTCGCTTCCATTTCGCGATCGGCTACGACGCGCTCGAAAAGGAGTACTACCTCCAGGAC
>JAADXJ010001048.1:0-11444 GCA_023337735.1 Pythium biforme
AGAACTCTCGCATCGTTCGCGAACGACGCAAGCTCACCGTCCTGAGCGATCAGCTCACAGAATCGGAACACATCGCGAAGGTTGAACTCCCACGGTGCACCAAGGCGGCCGTATGTGCAGTCTTCCATAGTATCGGAGTGAATCGTGCTGTTGAACTTGATCATGCGTTCCAGAATCGTCGACTCCACCTCCATTGCCTCATCCGCGTCCTCAGTAGTAGTCGTGATCAGGTTCAGCTGCGGATACATTGACGTTGCGATCTGGGTCAAGTCGCCTTCGTGAAGCATGTCCACAAACACGCGAGTGAAGCGATTCAGAAATGACTTCGGAAGACCCTTTCGGCCACCACCTTGACGAAGAGGGTTCTGGGCAGCAAATACACGGAACGTAGGTGGGCACTCAAACTCGCGATCCAGCTCAGGGATGTACACGGTTCCACGATGGTCAAGACACGAGTTGAGGCCTTCGAGCACGGATTGTGAAGCAAGGTTCAGCTCATCGAGAAGCACCCAGTCTCCAGCCTTCAGCGCGCGCAGGAAAACGCCGTCGCACCACTCGAACATGCCCTTCGCAGCCGACGAACTGTCGCCCGATTCCGAGTTCGAGGCTGCCGGCAAGTCCGATCCAAACAGATCGGAAATATCGGTCTGCTCGGACAGGTTGATACGAACCAGGCGATGGCCAGAGGCAGCGGCTAGGGCGCTAATCAAACTAGTCTTGCCGACACCAGGAGAACCTTCCAAAATGATCGGTCGGCTCACCTGCATTGCTCGAAGCACACGATAGAGGTTGGACATTGTCGTCGGAGCTCTCAAAGAGAACGGTGGCTCCTTTCCGTTGGCAGCATCCGGTCCGCGAGGAATCATGAACGGGCCGATACCGAAATGGCGCTCGTCCTTGCTGTTCAAGCCGGCGATCTTGTCGTCGACAGCTTGCTTCGTGGCGTGCAACGATTGCAGGACCTCTTCGCGCGCCGACGCATCGTCAGCCGGTACCAGCTCCAGCAGATATTCGTAGGCCTCGTCACGAGCCTTGAGCGCCGTGTGCAAGGCCTTATCAGAGCCCAGGCCAAGGCCATCAAGCACTGACAACGCCGCACCCTGGACGAAAGCAGTCCACGCAGACACATTTCCACTCTGCTTCTTCATAACGGAGCAGATGAAGTTGATCCACGACAGAATATCACGCAACGTGACCGCGCCACATCCCGCGAGGCCGCCGTTCTTTTCGTTGAACTTCTTCACAAAAGCAAGGATCGGGTCACACAGGAACGACAGCTCACTCGAGAGCTTGGGGCCTGCGACGTTGCGACCGACGAGACGGTCGCGGATGATCGTCGCGATATCCTCCAAGTCAGAGATCGCCGGCACCCAGATTTCGGTGAAACGGTTGCGCAACGCCGGCGACAGCTCACGCTTGCCAAAGTCTCCGCCCGGGTTCATCGTCGCCATGACGCGCCACTTTTGATGAGCCACGATCTCTTCCACTTGATCGCCGCCCTTCTCAGCGAGCAGCAGCGTGCGCGTCGGCTCTAGCACACTGTTCAGTCGCTCCAGCACCGCATCTTCCGCAAGATTGACTTCATCAATGAGAATGAGGTCACCCTTCTTCATCGACTCGACGAGAGGGCCATCACACCATTCGAAGATAGACTGGTATCGGCGGCGAAGATCTTCGATTTTGCCGAGCGTAGCGACTTCTTCTACGTCCTCCATCTCCGATTCGCATGCGCGCTTGCGGATTGTGGCGCTGACCGTCTCATACGATGCAAGCATGTCTGCGATGCTGGACTTCTCAGGGTTGTGAGCACCATGCACAGACAGAAACGTAACGAGCGCTTCGTGCAAATCGTTGGCGATCTTCTCCTTGCCACGCACAGGGCGAAGACAGCCGAGGAAGTCGGACGTCTCCGTGTGCTGGTGACAGTTGATGATGTGAAGCGGCTGGTTGAAGAGCAACGAGTACAGCTGACACACCGTTGTCTTGCCACAACCGGTTTCACCAACAAGTAAGATCGGTTCCTCGTGTTGCAAGCATCTTCCGACAAGGGCGAACAGTCGACGAAGCGCTTTTGTCACACTGATCTTGTCGAGACCAGCGGCATTGCCTTCCGACTTGCCCTCTCCTCCTTCCGTGAGCGCTTCCTCCACGAGTCGTTGCACTCGCTCGAAGTGCTCATTCGATCCCCACACCGTCTCGACCTCCACATCGCCGTCCTCGTTCAACAAATTCGACTCACGCGCTTCACCCCGGTAGTACATCTCATCGATGTCAATCTTGACGTTGCACTTCTGCTCAATCACCTTCTTCACAACTTCTTTCTCCTCGTCTTTCCGCAATCGTTCAGCGAGCAGGCAGTAACCTTCCTCGGCAAGAGCTTGCTTGGTTGATGGGCGACGCTCAGCCCATCGCAGCAAGTCACGCGTGGTGATGAAACCAGATTTGCCAGCGAAGATGGATGATTGTTGACGCACCATCTGGAGTTGACGCATGATGTCAATCAGAATGCCACAGTATGATGGCGGAAGCGAGCTGCGCTCTTGCAGGATCACTTGCAGTTCCTTCGTTGGAGCTTCATCAACTTGGATTTCCATGAAACGGTTGCGGAACGCACGCGAGAGCACTTTACGACCACCGTACAGACCCGGCGGGTTCTGCGTCGCAAACAGCATGAACTTCGGGTGCGGCTTGACGGTCTCTTGCGTCTCCGGCAAGAACAGTTCACGGTTGTCGTCGAGTAGTCGGTTGAGTGCCTCGAGAACCTCCGATGGTGCTAGGTTCAACTCGTCCAAAATGATCCACCAACCATTGCGCACGGCTTCAACGAGCACACCTTCCTTGAACGTGAGCTTGCCGTTGGAATCCGACACGTAGCTTCCCAAGTACTCCTGAATGTCCGTGTGTTCGTGGTTGTTGATACGCACACATTTTTGACCGATTCGCGCCGCGAGGTAGGAGATCAAAGACGTTTTACCGGCCGACGTAGGGCCTTGAAGCAGCACAGGATACCGACCGATCAGCGCAGCGCGGGCGACATGACGCAGGTTCTCGTCCACCGAGGGCGTGAGCACGAACTTTTTTCGCGACGTGACCGGGTCGGGCAACGAGTCGTCACGTGGGTCCATAAAGTCGCCTTTGCGGACCCAGTACGAGCTCACAAGTACGTATTCGCTGACCATCTTCTGCCCACCTGGGCACGGTGGTTCGCGCTTCAGTTCCTTAGCCTTCATCGTCTTCGCAAACGTGTTCTTGATGAGGCTGTCGAGGTACAAACGCGAATCCAGATCCAGAAGCGTGCAAAACGTGGATGAGAAACCTTCGTACAGCGCTCGGGACATGCCGTAACCTCGCTGGATCAAAATCCGAGTGATCTGAAGCGCCTGGCTCAGCGTTCGCAACGAGTACCGAGGCTTGTGGCGAGCTCCATCACTCAGTCGCTCTTCAGCTTGCTTGCGGGCCTCCAAGTAAAATCGGACCGTTTCCATGACAGGGGCCGCCATGATTTCTCGGAACTGGTTCTGCACAACCATCTGCAGGTCCGTCGGCGATACGCATTCATCGACGTAGATCTCAGTGAAACGGTTCCGTAGCGACGGCGGCAGGTCCTTCTTGCCAACGTCCGTCGACGGGTTCATCGCACCGAACAGACGGAAGTTCGGGTGCGGACGAATGATCTCGACATCACCGCGCTCCGTCAGCGAGAACGCACTCTTCTCATGTTCCAAGAGCGTGCTGATTCGCTCTAATGTATCCGAAGACGCCAAGTTGATTTCATCAAGCAGAACCCAGTGACCTTCTCGCAAAGCCTTCACAAGCACACCTTCGACGAACGCGAACGCGAAGTGGGATTCCACTTGCTCCTTTTGCCGTTCAAATCTTGACACTTCCGCATCAAACGTGTCCCAACGCGACTTCATCACCGTCAGCGACGCTCCTCTGGATGCCATCTTCGAGGCATCGCTAGTTGTGTCATCACCGTACAACTTGGCATTCGCCATCTGCAACGCCTTCTTCATGCCCTTGGACATCTTCTTCCAATCCTTCTGCTCAAATGCCACACGAACAATGTTCAAGAACGCAGCATTGCTCTTCTGCGAAAAAGTAGCCGTGAAGAGATCGACAAAGCTCATGTACAGCGGACGTGCGAGAAGATGCAGTTCCACAGGCTTGAAACCGCCAACAAGGTCAGAGCTGTCGCTTTGAATGTTCAAGTTCTGCACGACGAGCGTCTGGCCCATGGACGCAGCCAAGTGTTGAATGACAGTTGTCTTACCGCAACCGGTTTCACCGATCAATAGCGCGGGTTCGCAGGTATGCACAATGGCTGCGAGCTTCTCCAACAGTCGCAAAACGTGTCCAGTCATCACGAAAGATGAAGATGACGATCGACCTTCATTTTCGTTGTTGTTCATCGCCGGCAAATGCACACGACCAATCTCAACTTCGTGCGTCGAAAACTTCACGGTCGGCTTGTGCTGATCCATCATATATCGAATTTTCTCTTCCTGCACTTGCCAGATAGAACCGACCGCAACGGCAGCAAGAACTCGCGTGTTCGGGTCTCGAATACCTGCACAAAACACGTCGCACGCTTCGACAACGATGCGAAGGCGCTCATCTTCGGTCACGTAATCGCCGCTACCGCTTCTGTGATGGTTGCTTGTGTAGCAGAACGAGTAGATGCGCTTGCACCATTTGAGAAGGTCGCGCAAAGAGAAGTCTCGGCCATAATTCCGGCGAGTCTCTTTCCAGATCGCGGATGAGGTACCTTCCACCTGCTCCTTGCCCGAGACAGCGTTGAAGGTCGTCATGATCTTCGTGACGACGTGTTGAGGGATACGCGAGAACGTATGCGTCAAGATCGCCTCGACTTCATCGTCATGCAGCGGTTGCACATCCACGCGCGCCCAAATCGATTCCTGGAAGCCCTTGGGCATGTTGTGGCCGTGGCTGGTCGTCGCGAAGATCTGGAAGTTGGAGTGCGCGACCAATAATTCACCACGGCCAGGTAGCACCATCTCCCGCGTCTCAAGGAGTGGCATCAGCGCAGCGAGCACTTCGAACGGCGCGCGGTCAATGTCTTCAATCACGACCCACCGGCCTTCAAGCACGGCCGTGGTGAGTGCACCCGGCTGCCATGTGAACTCACCGGGAATATCTGTGCACACATACGATCCGAGCAGCGTCTTACTGTCGATCTGGTCGTCGAGGTGGAGTTCGACCATGTCGTTGTTGCCCGACAACCGCGCGAGCTCGCGAATGACAGCAGTCTTACCGCACCCGCCAGAGCCGGCAATCAAAACTGGGCGCTTCAGGCCGAGCGCGATGGCCATGGCCTGCAAGTTGCGCTTGGTCGACGCAGTCGGCACGAGCGCCTCAGCCAATGGCGCCGAAGAAGACGAGGCATCGACCTCATGCGCGCGCTTTGTCGGGATCACGACGCCAAATACGTTCGTGAGTGTCTCGTGGAACGGCACCGGCCGCAGCGCCTCACCATCGCGGCTTTCGTCGTCACTGACGGGATCTTCGTTGTTGTCGTTGCTGAGCACAAGCTCGACGCGCTGTTGGTGGTGCGCGATCTCAAAGCGGTGCTCGTCGATCTCGATCTGTCGCACGACGTTGTGGTGGCTCGCGACCGCAGCCTCTTCGCCGACCTGGAGCTCGCGCAGGAACGCGTTGCGCTGCGTGTTGCTCATGCGCAGCACCAGCGCCGTGGCGCGCGACGCGTACCAGCGCACGCGCAGGTCGTCGTGGAAGCACAGCGGGTAGAAGCTGGCCCAGTTCCAAATGGGCGCGACGTCCTGCGGGTACAAGTGCAACAGCCGAAACGCAATCTGCACGATACTGCCAAGCCGCGCGCGCAGCACGGGCGTCGACTGCTGCGGCTGCGTGGCCGCAACACTCACAAACTCGAAAAAGCACGGCGACTCGACAAAGTACTGGAGCACCTGGTGCTTGGTCTGCGGCAGAAACGCCAGCAGCGCGACCAGCGCGCCCGCCACGGCCTCGCGGCGCTTGAGGTTGTCGCTGCACACGACAAAGGCGTCGCCTGATTGCTCGTACAGCGTGAGCGTCGAGCCGTCCATGAGGCGCGCGAGCAGATCGAGCGCGAACGCGCGCAGGTGCTTGAGGATGGCCCACCGGAACGCGTCGTGCACGAGACACGACGCCAGCGCGTTTAGGTACACGACGCTTGCGTCTTGTCGGGCCTTGCTCTTCTTGGTCTTCTTGTTGGGAGTGGCCGTCAGCCAGTCAGCAACCTGGAGCGCTTGTTGCACGGCCGGATGGGTCTGGATGGCCGGCTCGGCACGCAGCAGCGCCGCGACCGCGCGCTGGAGGCGCCGCTGGCTCACCATCGCGACGCTCTCGTCGTCAAAGGCCGTGGTCGTCATGGTGGTGGTCGTCGCCGACGCCATGGTCTCCGTCGTGGTGATGGTGGGCCGCGAGGAGTTGCCGTTGTTGTTGCTGTCCCCATTCATTGGCGAAACGGTGTTGAATCGTTCGATGTTGGCGCGAACGAGCCAAAAACTTCAATGAATTGAGTGCGATTCAATGAATTGCACTTTGCCCATTGCTGGTGCGCGCCAGTCAAATCGCACGGCCTGTGATATCCGTATACCCTTTGAAAGGTGATACAGAGCCTTGACACGCATGGCTTCACTTTTGGTCTGAGTGGGTCTGTCATATTGTTCTGTCTGGAGCAGTACGATTGCTTCGTCGCGCCCCAAGAGGTCGTGGTTTGGAGCTGTTGGCTGGCTGGCAATTGCAGCAGGGCGGCGGCGACGGAACTCGCGACGCTATCTGTCCATCTCGCGCTCTCGCCTGTCTATCGGTGTACACGACCGCTCGATCCATTTGAACCATGATCTCGGCGCTCGCGTGGGTGCCCAAGGGTGCGTCAAAGCGCACGCCGCAGAAGCTGCAGCTCACGGATGCGGAGGTCGCGATGATGCACGAGCTCGCCAAGGAAGAGGAAGAGGACGAGAAGGAGCTTGTGGAGGCCGCGATGGACGGCAGCGACATCGACGAAGACGACAACGACGTCGGCAACAACCAGGTGGCCGCGACTACCAGCGCCGCCGCCGCCGATCTCCCGGCCGAGTTCCGCATGGACGAGTACGACGACGAAGACAACGACGCCGCGATCAAGAACTTCCTCGAGGGCGGCGGCAACGACGTGGCCGAGCTCGAAGACTCGGACGAGGACGGCAACGACGGCGACGACGTGGACGACGACGACGAGAGCAGCGAAGGCGAGACTGCCGAGGACCTCGACATCAACATGGACTCGAACGCCGTGTTCGAGGAGCACGACGACGACGAGGACTACGACAAGGAAGACGAGGAGATCCTGCCCACGGACTCGGTCATTCTCGTAGCCAACACCGAGGACGACTTTAGCAACCTCGAAGTGCAAGTGTACGACGAGAACAGCGGCGCGCTGTACGTGCACCACGAGATCAACCTGCCGGCGTTCCCGCTCGCGCTCGCGTGGATGGACTGCGCACCCGTGCCGCTGGACCCGGCGAGCGGCCCCGTGGACGGCAGCTTCGTCGCGGTCGGCACGTTCAAGTCTGGCATCGAGATCTGGAATCTCGACGTGCTCGACGTGCTCGAGCCAGCGGCCACGCTCGGCGGCGAAATGAATGACGAGCTGCGCAACGTCGCCGTGCCCAAGTCGATGCGCAAGCGCAAGGACAAAAAGGCCGCTTTGAAGCCCGGCAGCCACACGGACGCCGTGATCGCGCTCGACTGGAACAGCAGCCACCGGAATATGCTGGCTAGTGGCTCGGCCGACACGACCGTCAAGGTCTGGGACATCACGACGCAGGCGTGCCTGTACACCATGAGCCACCACACCAACAAGGTGCAGAGCGTGCGGTGGAACCCCGTGGAGACTACCGTCCTCGCGTCTGCGGGCTTTGACCGCAAGATCGTCGTGTTGGACGGTCGCCAGCCGGACGCGTGCTCCAAGTTCGAGCTCAGTGGCGAAGTCGAGAGCCTCACATGGGCACCGTACGACCCGACGACGATCGTGGCCGCGTCGGAGGATGGCGTAGTCGTGGCCTTTGACGTGCGCAAGAACGGCTCGGCGCCGCTCTTCCGGTTCAACGCGCACTCGGGCGCCGTGTCGGCGATCTCGTTCTCGCACAAGATCCCCGGCATGTTTGCGACCGCTGGCGTCGACAAGACCGTCAAGATCTGGGACCTCAAGGATAATGCGCCTGTGTGCATCACCTCCAAGGAAATGAACGTGGTACGTACTTGGGTTCATACACTACTGCTCAACGGGAAAACGTCGACAGACGATTGACTCTCTCTCTCTCTCTCTGTTACCTCTAGGGTGAGCTGTTCGCCATGTCGTTCTACCAGGACTCGCCGTTCATGCTGGGCGTCGGCGGCTCCAAGGGCGTGCTCGCGCTGTGGGACACGTCCGAGAACCAGGGCGTCGAGCGCCGTTTCGGCTCGCGCGTCCAGGCCGGCGTGTCTGCGGGCAACATCAACCTCGCGTCCACGTTCCGATCGCCGCAGCAGCTCGCCGACGATCTCATCCGGGAAGAAGAGGAGGCCGCGGCACGGCAGCAGCAGAACGGCGGCGGCAAGAAGAGCAAGGGCAAGGGCAAGAAGAAATAGAGCCCCCCTGCCGAACGCTGTCTTCAACCAAACAATGAAAAACCAAAAGTCAATATATATGTAGATGCGACTGCCCTCCACGCGCTTGCGTTCGTCTCTAAAACCCGCAGCGCATGATGGCGAAAAGGGTAGATTGATTATGTGCAACAGGGAGAGAAAAAAACTGTGGTTGTGAGCCCGAGGGGGACGGGGAAGAGTCCCCCAATAGGCCCTAATAGATAGGTGTCGCATGGTGTCTCCCATGATAAACAACAGGGAAGCACGCATACGCTATGAGCGGGCGGATGCTCACAACTCCCACACGCGCGAAAAGTCCTCGTTGCCTTCGTTGTCGCGGCGACGCCTCGGTATGGGCTCGGAAATGTATAGGTTCCCCGACGGCGTGCGCGGTAGCCCTTTGGCTTTTGCTGCCGAAGTGGTCGTTGTCGACGGCGTCGTCGTGGTCGTGGTGGTTGCCGCCGCGCTATGCGCGTGGTTGTACCGGTTCGTGAGCTTCTTGTTGTCGTACGCGAGCAGGCTCTTGGGCTGTCCACTGCGCGGCGGCAAGAGCGCGTCGCGGTCGTGCGCGAGCCGCATGGTGCTGGTGATGGCCGACGACGTGCGCCACTTGACGTCCGGACACGACCGCGTGAAGCGGTCGTGCGACGACGGGTCGTCGTCTTCAGCCGTTGATTTGCTAGGCCCAACGGACCGCGTGGGCGTGAAGGACGAAGTAGACGCCGAGAGAACCGTGTGGTTGGGCATGCGCTGCGACTCGCGCATGCGGCGGTCGCGCGAGCGGTCCTGCGTCATTTTGAGCGGCACTTTTGAGCGCGACCGCGACTGGTGCATGCCCGAGAGTGTCTCGAGCAGCATGCGCTTGTCGCCCGTCGGCTTGGCGTCCTCTGCCTGCACACTGTCACTGGTGTAAACAACTGTTAGTGATCTTCGTATTCCAAACGGTATCAAAAGTATGAGAGCGTGGCATATCGTACCTGCGGGCGTTTGAGGCGCTTCTTTCCGCGGGGAACATGAACTCGTCGGCGTACCCGTGGGCGCGCTCTGTCGCTGGGGTTCCTGCCACGGTCTCTTCTTCGTGGCACAGACAGCGCGACATAAGTTTGCGGCAGCGCGCGCACTTGCCATCCCATGGCGCGGATGCGGACACCGACGCCGACGCCGACGACGAGACCGTGGACGTGGGCGACGACGCGTAGTCAAGCACGTCAGCGGCCGACATGTGGGCTTTGCGCGTGGTGGCCGTGAGCGTCGGCGGCGGGTAGAGACTCGAGTCGCTGTGGCTCTTGCCGCCGTTCTTCCGCTTGGAGAAGAACGCCTTCATCATGGCTGCTCCTCGTAAATGAGCGCGGCGGAGACGAAGCACGTGAGAGTGCGCGATCGTGGGAGAGGCGGGAGAGAAGACCGAAGCGTTGATCGCTTGACGAGGCCGCGGGATGTATGTATACGGTGCGGTGGTCGATGGCTCGCAAGGCGGCTCTCTCTCTCTCTCTCTCTCTGTCAATATAATATTGGTAGGCAACAGAGGCGCGTGGGGCGTGGGGGCGGCACAACACTGCCACCAAGGCATGTCACGACGTGACGGCATGGGATGGAGTGGGTAATAGATGAGGCCAATAACCTCTACTATCGTATGTCTGAACCAGTTGTGAGCAGTATCCTGCAGAAGGATGGTCGTAAACTGTTCTGACATGCTATAAATATTTTAATATGATACTAAACCAATTGATGGTGATGATTTGCTGCTCGGATGACCGGAACTGGCCTGACAGCGAGCTGGAAAGGAAAAGGGAACTGGACAGGGTTGCGCGTTTGTGTGGCACAACGCGCGACCAATATGTGTGGAGGCGTGTTGATACGCATCTCTCTGTGGACGACAGGATGGTGAATGGCAGCGTAGCGTGCTGGGATGTATGGTCCCACACTTGCCCTGGTGTATCCGACAGTGCGCCAGCCAAACAGCCGCCCAATAGTGCGACCATGGTAGTGATTCTGTCTATTGGGTGCAACTGGCACCACCTCGCCACGCCAATAAAAAAGGAATTGCCATACCAGTGGCATGGCAATTCCCACAGGGCGGGGCCAAGATTTCACCCGGCACAACGTTGCCATTGGCTTGCCACATGGCAAAAACACGGTACGTAATGCGATGTGTGGCATGTTCAGGTGGCCTTCCACGTGACGGCGGTGTCGACAATGCAAATCTTTGAAGCGGGCGATTTGAGGATTTCAGTATTGCGATTTTCCACTGTTTTTTTCCTCAAGAAATGGCATCAAGAAATGACACATTTCCAAATTGATTTATTCAATCCCCAGACGCCGGCGACGAGCTTCACCTATTATGTTGGATGGCATGTACACAACTGCACAACGTTCATTTCTCTCAAAGACCGAATCAATGGGAAGTGCTGCCACTGCCCGCGACGCGACGGCGAGTCAATAGTCGCCATGTTTAAGTGAATTCCGTAGGATGGGGCCAGCAATCACAGCATTCCTGCAACATCGGCGGGTCGACCGTCAACACGAGGTTCTTCATTTTGCATCGCTGCAGTATTAGTCCATTCCTCTCTCTCTCTCTCCACCGTTCGTAAATTTGTAAATTTCGTTTCGTCAGGTGAGAAAACAGCATTGCGTTGGGTATCAAAGCTCACAAGTCCACGACGGAGTGCCAGCCCAGCGAGGAGCGCGCTCAGTTGGAAAGGTGTCGGTCTCCGTCTGTGTGTACATGCACTGCACACCCGGGGGACAGCTGTCTGCGTGCACCTGGTTGTCTTGGCTCTCCAAGTGGATCTGGATCTGACCCGTCGCAAACG
>JAADXJ010001049.1:0-11442 GCA_023337735.1 Pythium biforme
TACAAAATCAAACGGAGTTAGTCCAATCATACTTCGATGCTCGACCAGTGTTGCACTCACCTGGTCCAGCCGGTCGCTGAGTTCGTTGAAAGCCTTCGGCAAGTCGTACTCGTCGTCTTCGGTTACACACACCTTCTTCACCCAACCGCAAGCCGTGATGACCGCGTGCACCGCGTCGATTGCGCAGCTGGTAATGCGCGAGACAACCTTTCCCGTCTCCGACCTCGACTACGTGGCCGTCATACCCGTCCATCGCGTGCTTGCCGACTGCTTTCGTTTTTTCGTACAGGTCCTGGCGCAGCCGCTCCAGCACGTCCTGTTCGAGTATGAACCGGACGGTTTTTGAGTCGGCCACGACTTGCTCTGGGCGCTTCGCCTTCACGACGCTCTCCGTCGTAGTCCTCTCAATGGGAATCCCGATCATCTGACAAGCACAAACGTTCGGTGAGTAATCGAATGCACCGATGGAGACAGGAGGTTGAACATACCAAAGGAAGTGCGGACGAGTAGCTGTACCCCTCGTTCTCAAGTTCTGCTTGGGCGTCGGCAAGACTCAATTCGGTGGGTGTGATGCTCTCGCGCTGGACGAACACGGCTGCCTCCTCTTGTATACGCTGGACTACCTTCCGTCTCGCCACCTTGCGTTCTCGATCGCGAGCGTAGCGGATCTGGACTCGCGCCGGAATGATGAACGGTCTTGATTCGGTGTCGCTTCGGTCGTCTTCGGTGGGCAGTGATCGCTGGTCAGGTGACGCTTGGTCCTTCGTCGACGCGGTTGAGGCACCTTGTCCACTGACACCGACTGCCTCTCGGTCCTGAGCATCGCCTTCCTCTGCTGCATCTTCGTCTTCGTAGTCGCCTCCCTCATCACGTGCGCCCTCTGCGGCGTCTTCGTCTTCGTTGTTGCCTTGCTCGACGCTTGAAGTGTCCTCGTCGCTTTCGAGGTAAGGAACCACACCTCGGTCGCAGCTGTCGCGGATCTTCTCTAACGCGCCGATCCACTTGTCGAAGGTACTCGGTTTCTTCCTCGAGACAGCGTGGGCGATATCCTTCATGATCTGCAGCGCCTTACAGAACCTTTCCCCTTCTCGGAGTTCAGCTGTCTTGCGCACGACCGCCGTCTTCAGCTTGTACTCTCCCGGCGGGAAATCACCCGAGAGTATGTTATTCCCCGGGTGGCGGATCGACCAGCGCAGGTTGATACGGGTCAACGGGATGATATCTGGCACGGCCTTGTATTTCCTGAAGAAGAAGACGTGACGACAAGGCAGTAGGCGGATCTGAGAAAAAAAGCAAGAGCACTTGCAATTCTACATCAACAAAAAAGTCAGCAACCGAATACCGAACATCCGAACGAGCAAAACCCACCGCACGTACCGCAACGTCGACTGTGTGTTCCACGTGGTCTTCTCCATACTCAGGTGTGGTGCTCTTCAAGATTGCGTTTCCGTTCGACTCTCGCACTGAGTATTGAACAACTCTTTCTTTCACAGCCGTGTACTCCGCCTGCAACAAATCATTCGTGAGTCTAATGTTATCCCAAAACAACCGTGTGGCAGATGGTCGTACCAAAACCAATTGGTACGCGTGTTCGCTGACGATGTTGGCGAGCATGTCCAGCTCCGCAACTCCGGTATACGAGCTTCTCGTACCGGGCTTCGTGAGTGCCTCGGTGTACTTGTCTTCATTCACTGCTTGCATCTCGCGTAGAGCGCGGACTGTCTCCTCGAGGTCCATCCCTGCCTTCAAGAAACGCTTGGTACCACCGAACTTGGCCTCGATCCTGTTGTTGGTGTTGTTCCCGAGATGCGCGACGTCCTGGCGCCGGAACATAACCCACTCGTCTTGAATGTCTTCCCAGTTCTCGTTGAAGTACTGGAAGAATCGATGACCTTGGTCCCGGCGTACCTCGTCATCGTCACGAGCGTCGTCGACAGCAGTTCGAGAGACGGTCCGAACAGACTCGTCGTCTTAGAAACTCAGGTCTTCATCGTCTTCGTCGTCCTTGTCGCTGAAGATGTCCTCTTCATCGTGAACCGGAGACTTCGTGTACGACTGGTCTTCGTCATCAGGATCCATGGTCTTCGAAAGCTGCTTCGCGAGATACAGCTTGAGGGCGTGATAAATCATAGCCGACTTCGCGTACACCAGCGCCCGCATGACCTCGATCAAGTCATCTTTTTCCTTCTTCGTACCTCGAATTAGCTCCTTCACCTGGAACGAAACCTACGTCAGTGTACGGACCAAAGCAAACCGAAGGGCCATACCGAACTTACCTTTTTGGCGAAGATCTTGATCACATGGTAGTGGCACAACAGGATTCGAGTGTGATGGAAGTGGCGCTTCAGGAGAGTCCGCTCCTTCAAGTCCTTGTCCACCACGAACGCCCTCACTTCCGAAACCTTCGGGTTGGCATGCACGAACGCGAGCATTGCGTCTTCCATGTTGTCCATCGTCTCCCGGTGGAGCAGCGCATGGAACACGTACTGACCCTACGGCACCCAGATCAGTAACTTACCGAACGCACCGAAGACGTCCACCCAGCAAGACTTACCGTTCCAAATAGGTCGTGGACGACGAAACTGAACAAGATGTACTTGCTGCTGTTCGTTCCGAACGTACAGTCGACCATGACCACCTCCGGCGCTGCCCCAAAGAGGTTTCGCATGGAGGCGGACTGGAACGCGATGCATCGAACCTCCCTCGACACCTTGTCGATGTACACGGTAGCCCAGTTGCCCGGGAATCGCACGAACGACTCCAAGTGCTTGTCCAAACGCTCGGCCACAGTCGTACCGGCGACGCGTTCACGCTTCACCTTGGCGATGATGTTCTGGAGATCTCGCATCAAAACCAGCCTACCTACACACGTGAACATAGACAGTGTCAGTGAGCATCGTAAATCGCTAGGGTGAGATATCCATGTGCGTACCTGTTTCTGCGCGGATCGTGTGCAACATAGCTGTTGTGTTGGAGCCGGTCCTGAGCATTCGGTTCACATCGAGGAGCATGTGTGGTGTTTGTGGCAACCGAACCTCCCTGTAGTACGCGAATATTTGCGGGGGGAGAGCATGGTTGTGGCCACCGGTTGCGCGCCACCGAATACCGAATGCGCCTTCGTCGGTACCAGGTCGACAGCGCTGGAGCGTCGCGTTCAAAACTGCTGTACAGCCTGTGTACCGGTGGAATCGTCGGTGCTTCACAGGCTTCGCGGGCTGGCTAGGCTTCTTGGACGGTTCCTTGTCTTGACGCTTCAAACCGTGCGTGCAGACCAAGGTTTGCGAGTACTTGACGAAGCTGGTAGGCAGCTTCTCACGCGGGTTGATGATCTTAAAGTTCCGCTTCCGCACGCTTGTACTTGTACGCCGCTTGAACACAGCGAACCGTGAAGCCATGAACTCGTTGACCTCTTCGAAGAAATCTTGCCACGCCGCGAACTCTTCTGTCATCCCTTCAGCGAATTCCCCGCGACCTGGGGCCCCCACTTCTTGTACAGCGAGCAAATCCAACGGAATCTCCGAGTCTTCACCTGGATCTTCATTTTCAAGAGCAACATCTTCAATGTCGTCGGACTTGCGGACTCGCGCGCGCTTGGTACGTCGCTCCTGCAAGCTGTCGCCTTCCGCACTGTCCGAGCCGCTCTCACTTTCCGAGCTGCCGCGGCGCCGCTTTCCTCGCTCGTGAGTCTGCGGGTCTCGTCCTTCCCCGCGCGCTTGCTTGGTCGGTCTACCCTCACGGTCGCCGTCTGTGTTGGACAATCTTGCACGAACTCGCTTGACCTTGCCCTTCGGTGTCGTCCTCTTCGGTATCCGTTTGGTGGCCGACGCGGGTCTTCGCTTGATGATAGCTGCGACTGGTATGTCATCTTCAAAATCTGAAGACGACGATCCTGGCTTGTCGGACGATGGCGATCCTGGCTTCACAGATGTCTGCGGGCGATCTTCATACTCCGAATCCTCGTCTTCGACGGACTCTGACAGTTCACCACCAAGCACGGCTTCGTTCTCCTTTTCCAGCTTCGCGGCGAGCGCTGCATCTGCTTCAAGCATGAGACGTCGGGCGCGATCACGGGCTTTTGCGTCAGACATGTAGACTTTCTTGGAGCGCGTCAATATTCCGCTTGTAACGTAGAGAACACCTCTCGTTCCGGCACTTTCCGCACGTGGTTCTTGCGTTGCTTGAGCTGCGTGCGGCAAAGGAGGCGGGCTAGGCGGCGTCGCTTCGTCGATCTTCGGTGCGGTCTCGTGCGGTTCGGTTGGCGCGACCACAACCGAACCTGTTTCTGCCGCCCGGCCTTCATGCACCAAACCTTGAACGCCGTCTTGCTGTCGAGTTGATTGAGCTGCGTGCGGCAAAGGAGGCGGGCTAGGCGGCGCCGCTTCGTCGATCGCTTCAATATCGATCTCGTCCGACATCTCGTCGACAGATTCGCCCTGCTCTTGATCTCCGCCCAGCTCTTGCTCGCTGGAAACACGCGCTTCTGCCTCGCCTTCGTCGCCACCGAGCGCCGCGTGACTGTTCGGGTGCGCTGGTCCTTGAGGTCGAGTGGTGTCGGGATCGGTGTTGTTCGGTGCAGGGACCGAGTCGTCGCCCAAGCGCAGCTCAGCCTCAGCGGGCGCGAACGAGCGATCTGGCAGATGTACACCACGCGGCAGCCGACGCTCGATCGGTTCACTGGTGGCTTCCTCTTCCTCGCTTTCGGCCTCGTTCGGTATGAGCGTCGGGCCGTCCACGGAACCGGCGGTCGTTTCACGCGCCCTTTCCGCAGCCGCAACTGCAGCCACGACTTCGGGTGGGAGCCGGAACCGCATTCGCCTGATCTCGACACGAGTAACATGAAGCCGCGCATCCTCCCCATCTGCAAACATAGAAAAGAAAACGCACACATTACACTCGGAGTCCTGCATGGAGACCCACCATAACCAAAAACGTACCAGTGGGATTATTTCTGGTGCGCCGGCGGCCACGCTCTGGCGAACTATCTTCTCGCTCCTCGTCCGTCGTGTCGACACCATTGCGCGCGCACTTTGGGCCGTAGGCGCTGCTAGACGCGCGTGACTGATTGATGGCGCCGCGTGTTTGCGCCGTTTATCGGTCTCGGGCATTAGACCCGCGGCATTGACGCAGGTTTCTTCGCACCGTTGGGCAACGGAAAGAACGCGGAAATTTCACTTCCTGTCCCTCGTCCCGTCCTCGTCTTTCAAAAGCACGCAGGCGTATTTTACGTGGGCAGTAAGTTACCTTTCCCGGAAAATACCTTCTTCGGTATTTTCCTCTGGGTTTTACCGAAGGCTACCGATATTTTATGTTGGGTACCGTATATATTCGGTGTGCTTATTTCGTCTCCAAACGTCTACACATCCTGTCGAGTTGGTGACTTATGGGGGCTGCCTTCTTGTGCGCTGTGCGCCAGGCCGCGGTAAATCCGACGGCTGAGGTCGTTTCCTAGATGGTGTCTGCTGTACCGTTCGGTGCACTGCGAGCTGAGCCCGTAGTGCCTCGAGGATGTCGTGGACTGGCTGGATGTTGGTCTGTAGGGTGCTGGAGATCTCCGTCCATAAGCTCGTAGATCTTGTTGGTGATATTATCTGGCCCTGTCGGACCTGTTGTGGTTGCTCTCTGAACCATCGCGGTGTTTGCGAGGAAGTCTACCATCTTGTTGCCTGTTCGTAGCGTATGTCTCAGCTCGAATGAGTCTATCTTTCTCAATTCCTTGCGCGTGCGTGCTGCCGCGTGCTGCATGTCGGGTTGGGATGCCGTGTTTGTTCCGTCTACCTGTCGAAGGATCAGCTGGCTGTCGCCTATTACGACAACTTGGACGGTACGGTCACGATACCGGCGCTCGCATAGCAAACCGAAGCATCGTCGCGACGACGTTGCAGTCCACGTGACGGCTGGTCGACTGGCACTGCGCTGACACGGCGCTGACAATCGCGAGCTCTCGCGCACCCCAAGAACGCCGCGATGCGCATGGAGCGCTACACGTATCATGTCTTTGTCTTTCGCGTTCGCTGGCAACGTCAACACGAACACGCAAGCGACGTGTTCGTTCGGAGCATCGCCAGTGCTGCGTTGACCACTCGCTTGTACGCGAGTTTCTTGTCGGTGAACACTAGCGTCAGCGTTCGCAAGGTCTGAGCGAGGTGATGGCCACGCCTACTCAGTACGCGTAACGACATGATCACGTGTGCACGGGTCTCGCCATCGCATCCGGACGTGTCATGCAACTCAAGCGCTTGAAGGTGTGTCCTCCGGTCACTTGGCGCCGTCCCATACAAAGGTGACAAACTATCCATGCGCACGGCCTGAAGGCACAGCGACGCAAGATTCGGACAAGCGGCGATGAGCGTCGCCCAAGTCAGTGCTGCATCGCGGCGCGGACGAACGACCGTCAGCTTTTCGAAGCCGCCCCCCACGACCGCGAGCCAAGATAGGGTTTCGGCTAAGCTGCCGTCGACGACGATATCGCGAATCGATCAGGGGCGGCCTCCCGAGTCTGGCACACGGTGACTGAAAGTGGCAACAGCATCGGTGGTGTGGACCCACGCGCGTCCCCGGCCGAGAAGCAATACGCTTCACTACTCGGAATCGTGTGTGATCACTCGTAAACCTGAGAAACGACGACACTGGACGACGACGGTGTCGGGCCCATAGAGGTAGAAGCGAGAGGCCTGGATGTGCGTGTGTGCGCAACGCTCCACACTGCTGCGATGGTCGTGGAAGAACTCGGCGACAGGGTCACGCGCCAGCACGACTTTTCGGAAGGCGTCAACGAGTGCGGGCTGGAGGTATCCTGCTATCGTCAATCTCTGCACGCTGTGGCGAGCACACGAACTGAAGAGCGAGAAGCCGAGCCACCGGATGGCTCGATCGGACTGCTCGTATTCGCAGCGCACGTCAACTTCACAAACCGATCGGTTGTCACCTTTGAGCGACAGCAAAGCTGCTCCAAACGTGGCGGTCGAGTCGCGGCCCTGTTCCAAGAGGCGGACGTAGTCGACGCTGGTCGTGGCTGTCTTGTCGGTGTTGATGGGTGGCAGGACGGCGTGGAGTCCAGCGACGAATGCCGCCGCGGTGCGCGTTGCTACCTCAAAACCGAACGCTGGAAACTCGCGAATCATCACACCACGTCGGGCCAAGCCGCCAATCGGTTGCAGGCATGTCTGGTCGGGAAACCGGTCAAGACCACTTACGCCCACGACGCAATACAAATACAACACGCCCACCATCGCGCTCGACGTCACGAGCGCTTCAATCGAGCGGATCACCGTCGCGACGTTGTGGATCCACAGCACGGATACGTGGATCGGGATATTCGTAACCGCGATGACCCCTGCCCGTTGGCGGTTTGTGCGGCGCAAAACCGATGCAATGCACCCCGTCGATCAGCTCGTCGTAGGAAAAGCACCAGCAATCACGCGCATGCGAGCACTCGATTCAGAGCCCAATCGCAGTACTCGTATCAGAGTGACGAAGACCTCTCAGTAGTCGTTGCTCGCGTCGTCGCAGCCACCGAGAAGCATCGTCTTCCGGCCACAACGCCACCAACACGCGCGTCCACGCGCCTTCGTGCGTGCGTGCGAGCTGGATGAGCTCCTGCAGCGCGTAGAGAAGCCGCGGGAGCTCAACGGCCGGATCTGGCATTGCATCGCTGGATGGATACACCCACGCCGTGTCCGTCAGTGGCGCACACGGGTCGTCGATTGTTCTTCTCGCCACAAGCGAGTGCGTCCGAAGGACTTGAAACTGCTCCAGGAGCACTACTGCCGACATGGTCGGAACCGACAGAAGTGAAGGCGATGGTGTCATGGCCATCCTCGGTTCGAATATGTGAATACGAGTCGCTCCCAGGGCTTTGTCTCTCTGGGACACGACGTAGAAGCAACGCGTCTTGAAACCGAGCAGGGTCCCAGTGGTGCAGTCCCCACCAGTCATGACGACTTTGCGGCGCAGAACCACATCGAGCACACACACAAGCCGCACACCAAACCAGCGAGCGCGACGCCGCAGCGAGCACCCAGCTTGGAGCGTCGGTCCGTTCCTGACGAGAACGACTTGTGAGATCTCCTTCACGTTCGATGAGTGCTGCAGTTGATGGCACAGTCACTCAGGATTTCAGTGTGCTCTCCCGACATTGCCAGCGCTTCGGTGGCTTTGACGAATCACAGCTGTCACGACGGCTGTTGTACATAGTGTTGTGCCTTCCGTGACTCGCCGCGGATGACCCGCAGTATCGCGGGGCTCGAGATCCAGATGGCAGACTGTGTGCCAACAGAGTCGAAGGTCCTAGAGTTTCTCTCGCGTCTGGCGAGACTGGGGTACTGTAGTATCGACGTCCGAGATGAGTTCTCCGACTATTATACCAGTATGGGCTTCCTCTTCCCTTTCTCGTGAGGTGGAATCGACACGAGCGGCTAGACAGATGAAGGAACGAACAGTATTCAATCAAGCACCCACTGCTATTCATCAACAAGCTACGAATGCGATGTCGTTCAACCTACTCGTTGAACTGGACGTAACGGAACCAGCAAATCCCAGCAAACTGAAGGATCATGGCCGCGGCATTGCTGTCCACGTGCTGGCTTGATGCGTTCTGTTGGCCGGACAGTGCACTCAAGAAAGCGTGGTTCTCGCGCACCCCGAGCATGTCTCGGTGCTCATGGAACGCTGCGCGTATCCTATCTGCGTCTTTCGTGTTCTTGGGCAGCGACAACGAGCACCAGCGAAGCCACTTGTTCGTGTATAGCATCGCCACTGCGACGTTGACCAGATAACCTTTTTTACTGATCAGATGCAGAACAAATCAAGAATTGATCAAACAGAGTTACTTGGTTTTTGTATCACCATGTTAACCTTAACCCTATCGCCGCTGATCGCGGCGAGGCGCTAAGCCGCGCCCGCTCCGCTGCGCTCCGCTAGAGCGCTCCCTAATCGCGACCTCCGCTTCGCTCCGGTGGGGCTCCGCTCTCTAAGCGCTCACGGGTTTTTGAGTTGATCAAATTTTGATCTGTTTAGCCCAGCGTTAGCGATCGCAAGCTCTGGGCGAGGCGATGGTTACGATTGCTCAATGCCCGCTGCAATTGGATCACGTGGGCGCGGCCATCGCCACCGCGCGTTGAGATGTCGTGCAGCGCAAGCTTCTGAAGTTTCGGCCAGGTGGCATGTGGCTCCGGCGCGTACAGAGGCGACAATCGATCGATTTCCACGTATCGAAGGCACAGCGACATCAGATTGGGAAATGCCGCCTTGAGCGTTGACCACAGCAAGGCTTGGCGGCGCCGATGATGGTTCACCGTCAGCTGTTCCACACCGCCCCCCACGACCGCTAGCCAAGAGACGATTTCCAGTGAACCTTCGTGGATGACGACATCGCGAATCGAGCGACGGCCCTGCAAGTCGGATCCATCTTCGCGATTGGAAGTGGCAACGGCGTCACGCTTGTGGACCCACGTGCGCCCCCATCCTTGGAAGCAACACGCTCCACCGCTCGGAGACCTGTGTGATCACCCGGAGCCCGGAGAGCTGACGACATTGGACAAGTACGTCTTCTAGCCCAGAAAGACGTGGCACGCATTCGTGCGTGCGTCGCATCACTGATGCGGTGGTCGTCGAAAGCTCGGCGACCGGGTCACGAGCCAGTACGTCTTGGCGGAAGGAGTCACTCGCCAGGGGTCCGTGGGTCGTAAGTGTGGTCACGTTATGTGTGTGTGTGTGGTTGGTGGAGTCTATTGAGTAATCGCTGATAAACGTGCCGTACAAAGCCAGCGTATGAAGGTTCAGCCAAATGTTGTGAATGCGCAGTGAGGCCAGATTTCGGAATGTGGACTTCAATGTCGACCACTGCAATTCTGCACTGCGCGAGTGCATCAGTGTCACTGTTTGACGGCGTCACCTACAGCTGCGACCTTGAAAGCATTGCCGGTGAGCCCTCGGAGATGGCGACATCGCGAATCGATCGCGGGCCTTTCAAATCCGATCTGTCATCTTGGTTGAATTGAATGTGAATAGAGAGTCGTTCTTGTGAACCCATGCGCGCAATACGAATGAATATCGGGATATCAATCGTGGCACCGATCCAATCACGTTGGCGGCTTGAACTCAGTACGCACGCATCCCATCGATGAGCTCATCGTCGCGTAACGATCCGACAAAGCCTCCGTGCGAGGTGTAGATCGCCAGTTCTATCGCGATGTCATTGCGTAGAACGCCTCTCGTCCTGTCATGATGTCGAAGCTCTCGGTAACGCAGTCAAAACCGCGCATATCCACTCGGCCACAACTGCAACAACACGCGTTGTATGACACGTTCGTCAGAGATGGGGAGTACAGTAACGACGCGCCAAACCGCCGATGGCTTGCAAGCATCCCTCGTCGACATACCTGTCAAGAACCCTCGCCACGACACAATACGGACCCGGAGGCGCTGCCATCGCGCTCCAGGATCAACACTAAAATGCTGTCTTTCGACGCCACGCAGATGTGGATCGGCATACCGTGGGCATCCCTGCTCGCGGGCGGTTCGTGCGGAGGACCGACGTCCTCCGTTAATGAGGTCCTCGTAGTATAACGACCTGCTGCCACATTCATACGAGCACTCGATCCACAAACCAATCACGGTATCGCTGCTATGAACCCCTCTCGCTGCCATTGCTCGCGGTGCCGCAGCCACAAAGGTACAACAACACACGAACCCATGCGTGTTCGTCTGTGTGGTCGAGCTCAGCGAGCGTCTGTAATTCTTTGCAGCGCGGCCACACCTACGTCTTGCCTGGTAGCGGTGCGAACGGCTCGTCTTCGGCCCTCCTCACCACGAAACTGTGCGTCCACAGAACTCGGAGCTGCTCCATGAGGGCTGTGGAGGTCGCTGGCGCCGGCACTGACGTCGATATGGTCGATGGTTCGTGGTTCTCGATTTAAAGTGAGTGAGAAAATGACTCCTCTCGACACTAGAAGCGACGGGCTCAATATCAGAAGCGACGGAGAGGATGGAACTCACTCAGCAAAAAGGTCAAAACTTGTACTATGAAGCCCGAATGTAGTCCCCCTATCACATCTCTTGAAGATAGCGACACGCGTCACCAGGGCACCACGGAGTCTTAGTCTCAGCCTTACTCTCAGCAAGGCCGTCGCCGCTCCACGGCGTCAAGGCCAAGCAAATGCCCAAGGGAACACGGAAAAGGAACGTACGACCTCGCTCACAAGATGGTGATCCTTCAGCTCCGCCTCCAAAATCTTCCGCCGCAGTGCGAGAATGCTCTAGGCCCCAGGATCATTCGTACCCTCGGGTTCAAAGCGATGCTAGTGAGACCAGAGACATCATGCCACCTTCACCGAGTCTTTCTGCGACGAAAGCGTAAAATGGAACATCGATTGAATTTATACGCATCCGTATGCACGCCCCTTCTCCTCCCTCCAAATCGCGCAAGGCGGGGCGTATGCGTGA
>JAADXJ010001050.1:0-11436 GCA_023337735.1 Pythium biforme
CGAGTACGCCCACGGTCTGTTCCCATGCCGTCTCCTCGCTCGCGAGCTCGTCTCGTTGGCTCGTGAGCGAGCCGATGTCCACCAGCTCCACCAGCTCACACTCGACACGGAGCTCCTCGCGCTCCTGCTCTGTGCCGTTGCTTGGTCCTCTTGCTTGTACTGTTGAGACGGACGCAACAGCACGTCACTCAGATTGCATGCATCGGTACTCATCAACTGCACTATCGCCCTCACGAAAGCACACGTTCGCTCCCTCCAAGCCCTCGATGCAGTCACCGATGACGAATGCCTCCACGACGACATTCGCTACATCTGTGACACCGTTCAGTTATCTAAAAGCCAGCCGTCGGCACTTCCCGTGTACCAACATCTGTCGATGTACACAATTATCTAGACTGGTAGAGTGCAGAAGAGAAGTCAATACCACGTAAATCGTTTGCCCACGGCACTCAGATTGTCGACGCCAAGTCGCGCTCGTCCGCTCATCTCGTGTTGGCCCATATCGACCTGGCGCAGCGGCAGCGTGAGGTCGATGTTGCCGCTCTCGATGGAGCACCGCGGACTCCCGTGGGTGATTTCGCAAACTGTCACGCGCGGAAATCAACAACGGTGACTCACCGTTGCCCACATCCAAAGGGTGGCCTTCCACGACAACTGACACACAGTGCAACCACCGCGCATGGTGATCGCACAGGAGCGTCCGAACAAATGGGGCCACTTGTGGCGAATCCAACTGACTCCTGGAAGGGTCCAGAGGCCGGCAAGTGCGATGCAATGAATTTTCCATAGGTGATCTACCACTGCCCAGCGCTCATACACTACTGCCGCTTCCCCAGAGGTAATCCAGCGCGCCAAGAATGGTGCGGAGACGACCCACGGGGACCCCGTGGAGGGCCTCCATGAAAAGATCGCTCGACAGCTCGCTATCGGGCTCATACGATTTGGCGAAAAGGACCAAAAGCGACACCCGTTGCCTAACACTCTATTGACTCGCTTGTGCTTCATTCTTCTGGTCGAATAGATGTTCGTCTTCCGACAACAAACCCCACGGTGTTGATACTCGCCTACGTAGGTACGTTGTAGAATACGCGGCGCTTGATGAGCTTGAAGGCGTCTGCGGGCCGCATCACTTCGCGCCAGAGCAGGCGGCCCATCCAGACACACAACGTGAACAACTTGCTCGCGACAAACCCGAGGCATTCAATGCGCAGGACCACACCGCCGCCAAAGTCGTACGCAAAGAGCACACGGTTTCGCACTAAATCCACGCGGCTGGGCGCGAAGTAGAGCCCGTAGATCGGCACGACGGCGCCGCCAACGAGTAGTATGTGGACCAGCAGCGTGAGCTTTCGGTTATAACCGAGCAGTCGTCGCGTCACCGGCGGTACAGCATCCAGTAGCAGGATCCACAGACACCAGGTCCACACGGTAGCTGTCAGCACAATGAGCTGCTGCGTCCAACGCACGGCGTCGCAGATGCCGACGGCCACGAGGAAGAGTTGGATCATGACAAACCACGCGTCGAGTTCACGGACCACTTGGCGCGCGAGCGCTTGCTGGCAATGGGCGACATACGTGACGACAAACACGAACGAGGCAACGAGGCTGAGCGCATCCAACGCCGACAGCAGCGCGGCGTCCGGAGAGGCCGCTATGGCCGCCCAGAGGATGCGAAGCACACTAGTCACGAGTGCCATTAGCCCCGTGGCGTTGAGGTTGATCGTGGTACCGCAGCTCACTCGTGCGAGTCGCGCGAGTCAGGGCGCGAGGACGTGGCTGGCATGGATTCCGTGCTGTTCTTCAGATCGCACGAGCTGCAACTGCTGGTGGTTGGGATCTTCAGGCCCCTTCGACGCGAGACAGTGGACGCCAGACGCACTGGTGCAACGGGACACGAGCCGACACGCGGGGAAGTACATGTCGCACTGGATCGTTTGCAGCGGCGCCTTGGAGAACACGAGGTGGCGGCACCGTACGACACGGCTCGCGGTAAAGTACGTGACCAGCAAGTTGCCCGTGACCAGCAAGTCGAGAACCTCGATGCGCTGCCCCAGCACGTGGAAATGGACGTAGTGCAGATCCGGCGGCACGTGGAACACGGTGAGCGCGACGCCCGCGAATAGTCCGGGCGCGCCAAAGAGCATGGAGCGTGCGGCGAATCGGCGCGTGTAGATACAGGCGTCAAAGACCAGGGACGACAAGTAGTTGAGCCCCGAAATCGTGGTCATGAGCACGCGGACGTCGTGGAAGAGCAGATTCCACATGGCGATGTTGACAGCGACGGTCGTGGCGAGGAACCAAAACTCAAACTTGGTGCTCAGTAACTTGAGCATGTCGGTCGAGAGCGCGGCCAACGCGAACGCGAGGCCCACACAGCCGGAAACCCCAGCGAATATGCTGAGCACACGCCGCCACGCGAGGTCAGCCACTCCAAAGAGCGCAACGTTTGCCCAGCCGTTAAGACTCATAAAGTGGAGCATAGGCATTTCGAGCCGCTGTACGATGGCGATAATACGCGCGTTAAACGCGTCGTCGTCACCGCGGCCCAGTAAAGAGGCCGCGAGCGTTTTGCGTATGTGGATGGTCGGCAGCGGCGCGACAAGCGCGACATCGTAGACTTGGGTTGTCTGGGGACCCGCCGTGAGCTCTGGCGGCCGTGGACTGCCATTGTCCTGTGGGGCGACGGGGAGCGGATGAACGCCCACACTGGTCATCTCCGACGCGCGGCGCGAGCGAGTGTACGATGATGATGATGGGGTTCACAAATGGTGAGACCCCAAGGCGCGATGGCAGAAAAAGCCGCGGTGGCCTTTATTTAGCGGCCGCCTAGGCCGAAATCACTTCGGCATACGCGTCGACGTGCTGGCATTCTTGGCCAGCAAACTGGTCACGCTGTGGGACTGAACAGGATGTTTCCTCTGTCACGAGCTGCTGCGGCCCACCGACGCCTACTGACTGCCCAAGTGCCACGCTGCGTACTGTGCACCGCGTCCCGCATGGCATGGCAATAAACAGCAACGTGAATGTGATCAGTGTCAACGCCGTTCCTACTTATTGAGGATCTGATATCATCGAACTATCCGTTACGGGCCAAAATCCTAGCTTATAATCTCTGCTAATTGATCGCATCGGCCTCCTGCGGACCCACTCTTTACGGGATCGGCTCGTAGTGTTCGTGCTTGGCCTCGCGAAAGAGCTCGGCCGCGACTGCGAGCACCATGTGCCTTCCCCGGACGACGCGCCCTTTCTCCATCGTGAACACCGTGAGTGTGAGTCCGCACGTGTCGAGCAGCACGCGCGGCAAGACGCGGCCCAGCACGACCATGTAAAAGTCCTTGATGCGCACGAGGTACGGGCCGATGAACGTAAAGCCGGCGGCGTGGACCACGCTCAGCGGCGTCGCGTTCGGCGTGCCGCGCGCAAAATCCCCAAACTCGCGGCGCGCATCGCGGCCCACGCAAAACACTTCAAACGACGTGAGCTGGTCTTCGTCCACGACGGTCTTGGGGTCGCGGCTGCGCGTCCGGATGAGGAACTGGTCGACCGGCCCATTGATCAGGAACACGGGCGCACTGAGTGCGACGGCGAGTCCGGCGTAGTAGTACTGGTACCCATGGAGCACCATGCACTGGTTCGCGCTCGCGCAGATGGACCGCTCCGTGACGGCGACTTGCGTGGACGAGAGGAAGAAAGACGAGTTGAGGTACAGGAGCAACATATAGAGCCCGCAGCTGAGCGTGACACTTAAGTACTCGCGTACACACGAGTACCGCTCGACGAAAATGAGCTGGTCGAGCAGCATCGTGCTCACGACCACGAGCAGAAACCCTTCGGCGCCGAATGCGATCGTGTCGGTGATCTTCTGCGTGTTGTTGAACACGGCCGAGAAGTACTTGCCGACGTTGAGGTAGTGGTACACGCACAGCTGCACGAACACGAGCTTGTACGTACCCAGCCGACGCGCGACGATGCCCAGCGTGATGTGGTTGTAGAATCCATAGATGCGGCCTTCTCGTGCGACGATCTCGTCGGTCGTATGGCAGTGCGCGATGGCGTTGAACACAACGAGGCAGACAACAGCGAGCTGGGCCGTGGCCGTCGCGAAGCCGTTCCCCACGGCCTTGGTGAACTGCGCGACCTGCGGGATGTGCGCTTCCGTGGTCAGTTTGCCCTTGACGATCGTGAAGCGGTGGGCAAACGTCGTGGAGAACCGCGTGGTCGCCGCGTACCCCGTGTCGGTCATCACGATTGCCGTGGCCGGCAGCTGCACAAAGGTCTTGCCGGCGGCCACAAAGTGGCCCATCGCGAGCGCCGGGCCAAACACGCGCAGCTTGTCGAGCTTGGAAGACGGCTGATAGTCGCGTTTGTAATAGTTGCGCACGTAAATGGCGTCGCTCTCCAAGTGGTCGCACTCGCGGGCGTTGCTCTGCGTCGCGCTGGGGCACGCCGTGACGGGCGCGAGCACGAGCTGGCCGTCGTCCGATTTCACGACAAAGTGCTGTCGCTCGGTGTACGTGCCTTCTTTGTACCCGCGAATGCGGATGCCGTTGTTCGCCAGCAGCGTCGGCGCGTCCATGCGCCACACGCGCGCCGTGAGCAGCGCCATGGGCGTGTAGTCCAGCGACACGTACGTCGACGCTTTCTCGCTGGACGTGGTCACGGGGTTGTTGTAGATTTGGACTTTGAACCAGTCCGTGGCCGGCGCGGGGCACACGGGTGCGAGTACTGGGTACGCCGCCAGCGCGACCGCGCAGGGCCACGTGCCGTAGCCTTCAAACGCGCCGGCCATCTGCCCGGCGAGCGCAAAGCCGTGCGCGAGGATGAACGCTGGCTCGAGCCAGGTCTTGTTGAAGGTCGCGGCCGTGCTGGCCGCGTCGGCCTCGTTCGCGACGCCGTATTTCGCGACGAAATTGACGTTCACGGACGTGTCGACGCCGATCGTGTCGGGGTCGAACAGCTCCTGAAGTAGCTCCAACGGGTCTTGCGCCAAGTGGGTGCGCGTGTACGACGTCCACTCGTGCGCACCGTAGAGATCCCGGGGGACCCAGTCGCTGCCGCCGCCGGCGACATAGGCGATCGCGTAGCTCACGCCGATCGCGACGCTGAAGACGAAGATCACGGGCAGCGAGAGCCCGTACTTGACCACGCGCTGCTGCGCGAGCACGTGCTTGGCCACGAGCCCCATGGCCGTGCGCAGCGACAGCGACGACGATGAGACGGCCGCGGACGTCACGCGCGACGAACACGTCGCGTCTCCCCGGCATGCCCTGCTGGACGCCTCCGAGGGCACCACGACCGCGAGGCCTTCCTTTCGGAACGAGAGCGTACTACTTGGAGCGGGAGCAGCGCCCTCAGGCATCTGGTCCGCTTGGTCGTCGAGAAGGACGACGTCTGTGGCCACGACGACCGGCGCGTCGGCGTCCGTGGCGTCCGTGGCGTCCGTGGCGCCGTCGTCTCCAGTTGGAGCGACCGCGTTGTCGTCGCTGGCATCGTCGTGGTCGTCTGGGGCGGGGACGACCACTTCCGCCGCGCGCGTGGCCATCGCAGGCGGTCTCTCCGCGTCACCTACCGGTACGTTGTCCATGCGGAGGATCGACGCGTCCCGCACGGGCGATCCAGTGGGTTGGGCGCTGGCGCGTCGAAGGTGAAACCACCCACCGAGCCGTTGGTTTGGGCGTCCGTGAATAGATCGCGCGCGACCGATCGCGACGTTTTGTGTTTGGCCTAGGGATTCCCACGGTCGAACGGTGACCGATCGACAGCGAAGCGTGGTGGCGGCGCGTGCGTGTGTGGGTATACTAGTATCTCGTTGTTCTCGCGGCCAACACACTGTATGCCGCGCAGGCGCAGTTGAGTCAAAGCCCATCCAAGGGATTCCGAGAGGCAGGCACAACGTTGGAAAGAAGCACATCCCGCCACATCGAAACGCCTCGGGGTGGAACCGCGTGCTCGCTTGGCTCATTGACGCGTCGTTTGGTATCGTGGCCGCCCACCGATAGCCGCTAGTGAGCCAATGTACACCGGGCGACCCGCGCGTCCGTTGCGCGCGCCCGTGGCGTTCGGGCGCCGTGTTCCCCGGAGAAACCCATGGCATCCGCGCGGTCGCCGGGGTGCCCTCGCCCCCTTTTCCCAAGGCCGTGGGGCCGTTGCGGTGCGAGGATTGCATCAGCGTCTACGCACATACCTGCGTGCGTCCGGTGGCGACCATCGACCGCGCGCGCACTGCTTGGCCGACTGTGCGGGGGCGTTGACGACTTTGCGTTCCACGACGCGGCGGCTGCACACCGTGGTCTACGCTGCCGGCGTCGTCCACGCGCTGTGTCCAACGACCACGCTCACGCTGCTGACGCTGGAGCGTCTTCTTGTTGCTCACCGGCAGCTTCATCGTCGCGTTCTAGTCGACCACTGTCCACCGGCCCCGTCATCTCCTCTTCGCGTCCAACGCGGAGGTCCAGCCCGTGCCATGTGGCGTGTGCTTCCCAATCTGCCAACTCGAGTCGCAACGCGCGCCATCGTCGTCGTCTTCCCAGCCGTCCACCTCGCCAAGTAGAATCGAACCAATCGTCGACGACTACGGCTCGTACAGAGCGACGTGTCTCGTGGCATCGACGGCCACGACGTGCTCGTCCCCACTTTCGTCACTGCGCTGCCTCGTTCGACAACGATACAGAAGCTGTGCAATCTGATAGGTCTTCTTGGAGTCGTCGGCGGGTGCTAGAGATTTCCAAGGGTCTTTGCACCGCACCCACCAACGCGCTGAAAGTGGTTGGCGCCATGGCCACGACGCTCTTCTCACTCGTATACGCGACCTACGCACAGCTCCACGAGTGGCTCGTGGTGCTCGAGAACTCGGTGGTGACGGTCGACGCCAGCGACGCGGTCCACTGGACCCCAAGCGCGTATTGAAGTGGTTGATCTGGATCTGGTGCGGGTGGGTCCTGCTCCTGAACAGTGTGCCACCCGTGACGGGACGGGCCCTCGTCTCGCGACGGTTTGCTCTTCTTGTAACGTATTGCTGCGCGGTCATTCGGCGTTGAACCTCTGACTAAGTACAACCCAGAGCTCGCCGGCGCGACCCACAGACGCGCGGAGGAGACAACCACGATTCCCTGCGCCGCACGTGCTGATCGACAGGTGCACACGCACGTCCGCCACCGGTGTTCAAAATGGCAAATGGAAGCGGTGTCAATGGACAATACATGGTACTCACGGTCCACAGCCAATCTTGGCGTTAGTTGCTGAGGTTTCACGGACTGGGCGTTGGAATCAACTATAAGAGGTGTTATATACCCCAAATACCGTTTGTTTGGGTAATTGATCACTATCGAATCATGCGTTATAAGAGGTCAATGCAGTTCGATGACACTCACCTCCTCACTTCCCGCTCGCTCCCTAGGACGCTACGCGGTACGCAGCGTGGCGCTTGAGCAGCTTGTACGCGTCCGCAGGCCGCAGCAGCTCGCGCCAGAGGAAACGTCCCGTCCAGATCCACAGCGTGAACAGTCTGCTGGCCAAAAAGCCGAGCATGTCGATGCGCAGCCATTGACGTCGGCCAAGCGTGAGCTCCACCACTACGACGCGGTTCTGGAGCGACGGCCGCACGGGCGAGAGGTACAGCCAGAACGTGAGCACAACCGGGTACGCGGCGAGCAGCACGATGATAATCAGTGTGAGCCGCCGCGAGAATGCGAGCCGACGGCGCGCCTGCGGCGTCACAGCGTCGAGGTAGAGCACCCAGTGGCACCAGACCCACGCGGTGCAGGGCCAGAGCAACCTCGTCAGGTCCCAGCGCACGACGTCCGCGACGCAGATCGTTACGAGCGTCATGTGGACCGAGACGAACCATGCGTCAATGTCGAGACTCACGCGCCTCGCGAGCGCCGGTTGGTACTGTGCGACGTAGCACAGTGAACACCCCAGCGACGCGAGCAGCCCGACGGCGGTCACGACGAACGCTGCCCAGGGCATCTCCGAGAAATCGTTCGGCTGCAGCAAGGGCGCCACGACACAGCATAGCACGCCAACCAAGCCGACAGCATTGACGAGCGACGGACCCAGCGCTGCCGTCGCCGACGCGACGCGTGGGAGCAAAACCTGGGCCACGTCGATGTCGTGGCCCGCGCGCTCGTCGACGAGCAGCAGCGGCTGTCGTGCGCCAGCGGTGAGCACACGCTGCTGCGACGGGTGGCGCTGCGCCTGGGGGACAAGGTGGCACAGCGGCAGGTACATGTCACACTCGATCTGCGGGATGGGCGCCCGCGAGAACACGAGCCGCTGCGCGCGCTGCACGCGCTTTGTGGTAAAGAAGCCGATGATGAGGCTCCCCGAGACCTGTAGGTCCACGGCGCCGATGGTCACGTCGCCCAGTAGGTGGAGCGGCGGGTTGCTCGTGTGCGGTGTGAACTGGAACACCACGAGCGCCAGGAGCACGGGCAGCGCCGTCGAGGTGACCACGAGCATGCGCGTGACCAAGTGGCGTGTGTGGACATTGGCGTCGGCGCAGAGCGAGGCCGCGTAGCACGCGCCCGCGACGACCATGACCACGCGGCGCGCGTCGTCAAAGATCAACGTCCACAGCACGCCGTTGAACAGATTCACTGCAAAGAGGAACGCGAACTGGAACGTCGGCACGAGCCGCTTGAGCATGTCCCACGAGAGCGACGCCGCGATGTACAGCAGTAGCAGGAGGCCGAGCGAGCAGCTCACGTAGCTGATGGCCGTGCGGGCGACGGCGTCGTCGACCGTAAACACGGCGAGCACAGTCGCGAGATACAGCAGCGCCGTGACGTGCGCGGGTGTGTGGAGCGAGCGCGTGGTCGTGATGACCTGTGCGTTGAACGCGGTGTCGTCGACGCGGCCGCAGAGCCTCGCGAGCAACGTGCGGGACGTGTCGATGGTGCCCAGTGCGTCGATAGAGTTGTCCTCGTACAACGTGCGCGCGACTCCCTGCGCGCGAGGCAACGCCGTGGGGGCAGGCCGCACGGACGCCCATGGTGTTGACGACGACGGAAGCACCATCGCCGTCGAAGCGGCGGACGCACATACGCATTGCCCAGTACTAGTACACGTACTGGCCCGCGGGACCTAAATTTGGCACGCATGTCGGGAATGCACAGACCACAAGAGACGTGGATGCGTCGCACGGCATACGTGGGGGAAGAAGGTATCACGTCAAGTGGGGACAGTGGATCCAGCAGCGGATCGCTGCACGCACAAACATTGATTTCGTGTCGAGAACTGGTGGCAACCCAGTCAGGCACACTACTTGTCTACAGACACAATACTAATTGTTGGTGACGGCCGTGGTGTTGAGGTCGCTGAACGAGAACGACTCGTTCACAGGTTCTTCTTCCTCGTACGAGCGCGCACCGCCGCCGCCCGAGAGCGGGATGCAGTTCTTGTACGACTGCATGCGCTGGCCCTTGTCCTGGAGCCCCAACCAGTAAAAGCGCAGCTGACACGTGCCCTTGCAGCTCGAAAAGTCGACCGGAACCGACGGCGTCGACCCGCCCCAGGCGGCCTTGCAGTCGTCGTTGTGGTACACCATCGTGCTCCCAAGCCAGAGCTCGCACGGGCCCGGGTGGTCCATCGAGCGGTAGAGCTGCACTTTCTTGTCACTCGGGATGGCTTTGGCCTTGGCGTTCGGGTTCGAGTACCCGCAGTCCTGGCCGCGGTTCTCGATGAACGAGCGCACCGTGGCAAAGCCATTCTTCTTGGCCAACGCCATGAAGCTCTTGCCGGTCGTGACGTCGCCCGAGAACGGCGGCTTAAATTCGGAGACCCAGTTGCCCATGCCCGGGTTCCCGGCCTTGAACTCGGCGAGCGGCTTGAGCACGTAGTTGTGGGCCTGCGAGACGCTCGAGAGCGAGGCGACCGCGACGGACGCGACGGCGGCGAGGAACGCGAAGCGGGCCATTGTTGGTGACGAGGAGCTGGGTGAGACGGAAGGACTTGAGCTCAAATTGGGCAGTGAGGGGATCAAGATGTCCTCACCAACCGGTTAGGCCTCCGCTCCGCTACAGGAGGAGGAGGAGCGGAGAGGACCGCCAGCACGCGGGCGGACGATGGACGCGCGTCTATCATCGGATTAGAGGCACCATGTATCTATCCATCCGGCGTGGTCGCGAGGACGATCTCAAGGAACTGAATGTGCTGCACGACCAGCAGGTGGGGGGGCGCGGTGCATTTTCTGTAGGCAGAATTCACAGTCGCACACGTTGAAGACCTGCTGCGGCGGAAAAACCGACTCCACCAGAAGAGAACGCCTTTACGGAGACATACATGGATGGTTTATGTTGTATTTGTGACATACCGAGCGAAGTGGCGGTGACAGTAACGCAAAATATGAATTGTGCTCCTCAACAGCTATCAGTCTCCAACTGAGGAGCACAATTCATATTTTGCGTTTCTGTTCCACAGAATGTGCCTGTCACAAACTGTGAGTCAGGTCCAGAAACACACCTGGCAAGCCATCCTCTACGGGATGATGATGACCAAGGTGGAGGCCGTGGTCTAAACACTCGGCTCGACGCACGAAATCGATATGATCGATGTCGTGCGTAGAGGGGAACATGAGAAGCTCGTGGTTCGATATTATCGTTATTATCGTACTGTATCACGAGCTTCTCATGCTCCCCAGCGTCCGTACATTCCCCACTGACGTGACAGTGCGTTCACGATGACCTTTCGTTGGTCGGGAGGTCGCTGATTCAAAACTGCTCGTTCCATCCAGCGAACGCGCAGTTGCTGTTGTGAGGGGGATGTGGCCAGCAACTAGTATTACTAAGGCCAACACTCCATGTGTGGACTCGTTCTAATCTCTTCCCAACTGATCCGAGACTCGCGCGGGCCATGGGTCAACTGACCGCGGTTTGTTGGATAGGACAAAGAGCTCCGAAGCGGAAAACCCGAGATTTCGGCGGTTAGTCTATCTCGGCGGTTAGTTATCGGTGTGCTCCAAGGACTATCAACCGTCGAGATGGACTAACCACACCGAGGACTGACGAACCCGTGAAAGAGCGTATCGCTGATACGTACGCATTCATCAACTGTAAATCATCATGTCCAAAAAGCACAATGAGGAGGTTATCCACACCCTTCAATCGTCTCCGCCGTGTCATGCTCGTAAGCTAGACCACTTTCCGTAGTTCGACCATGAATCACAAGTTAGACCGAGTCTACCCTGCCTCGCTCGTCGTGGCATGTTTGGAGCTCTTCGCATTGTTCGTCCGTCCATGCGTACACTTTTCACAAAAACAGCCACACAAGATCGCACTGCGGGTCGTCACTCGATTATTTACTGGGTTTGTTGGTCACTGCGCATCATGCACACCGGCACATGTAGTATTCGCATTCGTATTCGGGTGGGTACTGGTACTTAAGCCTCGTACGCCTCGACGTGGACGCCGGCGATGGCGCGGCCCGACGGGTCGGCCA
>JAADXJ010001051.1:0-11417 GCA_023337735.1 Pythium biforme
AACCCGTGCCACACGAGGTTGCGCAAATTGAGTCCGGACGGCAGGAACAGAATCTTGAGCAGCGCCATCATCCCCGGCGGCAGCGTTACCTCGAGCACGCTGCCGTGGAGCAGGTCGCGCAGGATCATGTTCTTCTTCTTCGTGGTATCTTCCTCGCGCTGGCGGTGATAGTAGAGATCGAACAGCGTCTTCTCTAGTACGGTGATGAGCACGACAAAGCCCATGTAAAAGTCTCCGTTTTCGATCTGCAGACTTGTCCTAAGCAGTCGGAGCACGGTGGATCCATGGGTGATCGTGTCGTCAGTTGAGAGGCGAACAGCGACAGTCTCACTGAGGATTTCGTTCGCGAGCCATTGGTCGAACGACGCTTCGGCGTGGAGCGCGAGCGCCCACACTACGTGGACCTGGTGGGTGCTGTTATCAGAAGAACAAGAAGCATCTTCGACAACCGCGAGAAAGCCGTGCCAGTCGAGACAGGCGTGGATCTTGGCGTCGGAAGATCGGTCTTTTTGGATGGAGAAGTGCGGCACACCGAGATCGAGGGCGTGGCGCTGCGCGCGTGGCAGCCGCCAGAACCCGACGAGCGCGTCGTGGACGGCCCACGAGAGCGACGGGCGGAAGCGCGGTGCCCCGTCGAGGTCTGTGCAGCGCGACGCGAGCTGCGGCGACAGGCCACGGCGCCGACGCTGCTCGGCCATTCGGATGGGCTCCACAGAGTGACAGGATGGTTCACTGGAGTGACATCTGACACTGTCACTACATAGAGACGGCAGACTTTGCCGCCTCTGCCGTTGCGTGACGCAACCTCTCGCGTCGCCAGTCCAGACTCCGGACAGATCGGTCAGCGGGTCGCCACACTCCCCGGCAACTTCAGCAGCTGGCGATGGTGTGGTCTTTTTCCTCATATTTTTCTTCCCGGACGGCTTCGTCCAGCGTCCAGCGTCGGTTAGCTTATGGAGGAGAAGTTCTCCCAAAGAACATCGCTGGACTCGCCATCTCTGGACGTTTGGAGCATCCTATCCCATCCGGTCCCATCCGGGAATTGCGTGCTCTCCGGAAATTTTTGTCGTCGCAGGGTCTGCTCCGATCGCATACCAGATGCGTCACTTCCCGTTCCCGCGCGCTTCACGTCCAGCGACGGGCCAACTGATCCCTTCGATCAGGTGTCCGGGGTCTGCGAACTCTCAGGACGGTCTCCGTTCCGGACGGTTTCCGGTCCGGCATCCGGAATCAATCCGGACGGCCCTGCCCCTTTCGCGTTCCAGGCCGCCAGTCTCTAACTCGCTCTCGTCTGGGTTCGTCCCCCAATACTGTATCCGGTATTAGTAGTAAGTACCATGGCCGCCCCCAAGTTCAGCAACCCGTTCGCGCCGCTCGACCTCTCGCGCGAGGCCAAGGCGCAGCTCGCGGAGCTCGGCGAGCTCTTCGTGGGCAAGGCGCTCCACAACTACGAGCAGTACCTGATCAAGGACCAGCGCGAGCTCGCGCCCGGCGACTGGAAGTTCCTGCGGCAACACGAACACGTCCGCGTCTACTGCCAGCGCAGCGCCCGCGAGCGCGAGAAGAGCAGAGCACGGCGCACCAGCGACGGCAGCAGCCTCGGGCTAGGATCCCACCCGTCGACGTCCTCGCAAGAACTTCCTGGAGCGTCGGACGATGAAGAAGACAATCTGGATCTGCTGGAGGCGCCGATGCCCAAGCCGGCGGACCTGCCGGTCATGCTCACGGTGGGCACGCTCTCGGGCGATTTGATGGACACAATGTACGGCGTCGTGAACCCGTCGCTGGACATGATGCGCATCCAGACGTCGTACGTCGACAGCGTCGACATTGTCAACGCCGCGATCCTCGAGACGCTCTGCGAGCCGACGCCCGACGCCCCTTTCCGCAGCATGCGCGTGCGCTGGACCATCAAAGGGCAACCGCTCCACATCCGCACGCTCGTCAAGAACCGCGACATGGTCTACCTCGAGTCTACTGGTCTGACTAGACTGCCCATCAGCGGCGATCTCGTGGGCTACCACTTGCTCCACTCGGTCAACTTCCCGCAGACCCTGCCCCTCGAAGACTCGCTCCGTGGAAACGTCTCGATCTGCGCCATCTACCGGCAGCACCAGGACAACGTCGTGGACGTCTATGTCCGTGGGTTCCTGGACCCGACGGGCCGCATCATGCGCGCGCTCGTGGTCAAATCGGCGTCCGTGGTCATGCTCGCCGTCGGGCGCAACATCATGTGCGCCCACATGAAGAAGCTCGCGTACGCCCTTCGGCGGCGCCACAACCCAGTGCTTGAGAACTCGACGTTCGACGACCGCCTGCGGCTCCGCCACGAGCGCAAGCGGTCGTCGACGATCAATGTGGACTCGAAGGAGTGCGCGATCTGTAGCAAGGGGCTCTCGTCGCTCGCGCCGCTGACGTTCGGTAGAAAGTCCAGTGCCGCGCAGTGCCGGCTCTGTCTCCAGGTCGTGTGTTCGTCCTGCCGCGTCAAGAAACGGCTCAGCTCGATCACACCGGAAGACGGCTATCTCCACCAAGAGAATATGACGTTCTGCCTGCTGTGCGTCACGGCGGTGACACAGGCCAATGCGCTCGACATTGCCCGCGACGAGGCCGCGCGGAAAGACGCGCCGCTCGGGTACGGTCGCTCGAGCGCGCTGTGCGCGTCGCCGACCGTCATGAACGACTCGAGCTTTGAGGACGACGACGACGACCACAGGGGCAGCCAGCGCTCGGCGCGGCCTGGTCACCTGCCGAACGAGGAAGACGCACTATGGTAATCGCGACGGTGGTGCTCAAGTCGTTTTATTCCGGATCACGCAGGTTGCACTGTAGCTTTCTTTATGTATGCCGGCGTGTCATCGCGTTGAACTACACTGTAGTATTGTCATATACGTACGAGAGACTGTGCACTCCCGGTGCCTCTCGCCTGCTATGAGAGACTGCGTCCGACTCGGTGAATGGTCCCATGTCGCATGCGTCCACAGAGGCGTGGCGATGGACGCGGTGTGCTCTCTCTTCGTTACCGGTAGGTACAACCAAGATCCTGGCGTCTGTCTTGGTGAGCCAACTGGCGGTCCGTAGAGCACCACGAATGCCTTAGTGCGTTCGTTGGCCAAGGACCGCCAAGCCTTGGGGAGTCACCAATGGGGACGCCAAGTGGGGGGAGGCATGCATAGATGCTTGACTGGATTCGTCAACCCATCGCGTTTGCCACGTTTAGGCATGGCGTAGGCACGACGCTACGCTACACGCCAAGCACTGCCCACGAGCCCAAGCCCAACGCACGCTTTCGTGTTGGATTGTATACTGTTCCTACGACGTAGGTACATGCACAGGAAAGTAGGCTACGCAATGCAACGCCTCGAGATGGAAGCAGTGGGACGCGGCCTCAGCACTTCGTCCCGTTGGATCGGGAAGTCTGTCGCTGCGTCGCGTCGAGCTCTGCAATCCCAACAGGCTGAACTGAGACTCTCAGGATGAGACTCGCTGTTGGGCGAGTTGCATTTCAATAAAAAAACAAAAAAAAAGGAGACCCGTGTTCCTTGGGATGCAGATGGACGGCGTCGGCTGGCATCAATATCTCTTAGAGAGAGAGAGGAGGGAAGCCAAGGGGATCCATTGGCCAAAGCGCCGAGGGAATCGTGACGCGAGGGCGTGAGGGAGAGAGAGAGTTTGATAATGACTAGAATGAGAAATCAGGTGGGCAGCGGGTGCTGGATCAGATGCTTGTATGTCAGTAGGGTGAGGACGCCAGTCCAGCCACGACGAGGCCGTCCACCGTTCCAAATCCACTTATACACGATGTTCAACGGCAACTTTTGCGGGAGAGTGTGCGAGGGACCCACCAGGCTGGGGACCAGGTGGTCGCAAGCGCAGCTCTCGCGTGCCTACGGGTACAATCGCGCTTCAGGCGCACGCCACCGGGAAGTTCCGAAGGAAGCCGTGCCGGCACAGCGACAGGGCGCGCCGCGGGCGGTATCTTGACGCCGGATCGGCCGGCTTGTCCGTTCAGCTGCCCGCCCGCGAACACCTGGCTGGTTTCGTATTTTAATAGCGGAGACCGTGGCGGCCCACGCATGCAATCCGTTGTGCACACAAATGGCAGGATGAGTGGGCAGAGGTCATGACGTGACGTGACTCTCGCTCCAACAGCATACCGTATAGGGAGACTTCGTATTCCCAATACCAACACACTCCCGGCCATTCCACAATTCTCTTTCTTCCACCCCACCGAGTCTTCCGCCCCGGCCACGCGATGTCTGCGCCCAAGTTCAGCAACCCGTTCGCGCCGCTCAAGCTATCGCGGGACGCGCAGGCGCAGCTCACTGATCTCGCGCAGCTCTTCGTGGCCGAGGCCGTGAGCAACTACGAGCAGTATTTGATCAAAGACAAGCGCGAGCTCGACCCGGCGCGCTGGAAGTTCCTCAAGCAACGCGAGGACGTGCGCGTGTACTGCGAGCGCAGCAAGCGAAGCCGCGACAAGCGCAGCGCGAGCCGCGGCGGCGATCTCACGCGTCAGTCGTCGCGCGAGTCGGTCTCTGAAAGCGAGGACGAGTTTGAATCGTCCGAGCGCAAGAGCCCGTCGGACCTGCCGGTCATGCTCACGGTGGGCACGCTCATCGGCGACTTGTACGACACGATGTACGGCGTCGTGAACCCGACGCTCGACATGATGCGCATCAAGACGTCCTACGTCGAGGACGTCGTGGTAAACGCGGCCGTGCTCGCGACGATCCAGGAACCTTCCCTCGCAGATCCGTTCCGCAGCCTCTCGATCAAGTGGGCCATCAAGGGCCAGCCGATCCACATCCGCAGCATCGTCAAGAACCGCGACATGGTCTACATGGAGTCCACGGGCCTGACGAGACTGCCTTCCACGGGGGAGCTCGTCGGGTACCAGCTGCTCCACTCGGTGAATTTTCCAGAGACCCGTGTGCTGCCCAACGCGCAGCGCGGCAACATGTCGATCTGCGCCATCTACCGGCAACACGACAAGTCGAGTGTCGACATCTACGCGCGCGGCTTTCTCGACCCGACGGGCCGCATCATGCGCGCGCTCGTGATCAAGTCGGCGACCGACGTCATGATCTCCGTGGGCCGCAACATTGTGTGCGCGCACCTCAAGAAGCTCGCGTACGCGCTCCGGCGGCGCCACAACCCGGCGCTGCTCCAGTCGACGTTCGACGACCGGCTCAAGCTGCGGCTCGTCCACAAAAAGAGCGGCGGTCACGCGCACGAGAGTTCCAATTGCGCGATCTGTACGAAGGGGCTCTCGTCGATGGCGGCGCTCACGTTTGGCAAGAAGAGCCACGGCACGCAGTGCCGGCTGTGCCTCACGCGCGTGTGCTCCAAATGCTCGGTCGCCAAGAAGCTCAGCTCGATCACGCCGCAGGACCAGTACCTGTACCAGATGAACATGCCGTTCTGCCTGCTGTGTGTGACGGCCGTGACGCAGGCGAACGCCTTTGAGATCGCGTGCGATGAGCTCACGCAGAAGGACGCGCCGCTCGGGTACGGCCGCAGCATCACGTCGTCCATCTCGTCCACCAACATCAGCGACTCGTTCGACGACCACAGCCTGCGCAGCGTCAGCCAGGCGTCGATGGAATCGCCCGTCGGCAGGGACAGGGGCATGCGCTACTGATCCCATTGAAGCCAGTCACGTCCTAGTAACACATTCACGAAAACAATCCCAATGCGTATGTGAGTCCCCACTTCTCGTCTGTGGGTGATACCGTGGTCATGGGTACATATCTCAAACCAGTACATGTGTCCGTAGAAGTCCCACCATGATGCATGAGATGGGTGTATCCACTCAGATTGAATGGTTTGACAATCCTGCGTAATCCTTGCAGTGGTCGAGTCGTCGCTCCTGGTTCTACAGCATTGGGCTCACTTCTCAATTCGCCATCTCCGGCCTCCCCACACAAGACCCCTTCTCCCGCTGTTGAAGGCCTCGATCCGATATGGCAGCTCTCCCGTCGCTAAAGCTCACGTACTTTGACATCGCGGGCCGCGCCGAGGCCATCCGCAAGACGCTCTCGCTGGGCGGCGTGCCGTTCGTCGACGAGCGCATCGGCGCCGAGTTCACGCAGCGCAAAGCCTCGTTCCCGTACGGCAAAGTGCCCGTGCTCGAGGTCGACGGCGAGGTCTACGCTGAGACACAGGGCCTGCTGCGGTACGCCGCCCAACTCGCGGGCCTGTACCCGCCACCGTCCGAGCCCGTCGCGGGGTTGCTCGTGGACGAAGTACTGAGCACGTTTGAGGACTTTTTCGACCGCCTGTTCCAAGAAAGCTTTGATGAAAAGGACCCCGTCGTCGTCAAGCAAATGCGCGAGAAAGTGCTCGCAGGGCCGATGCCACAGGCGCTGCAACGCATCGACGATCGACTCGAGCAGATCGCGCAGCACGCGTTCTTCGCGGCGCACCAGTGCGACGTGTTTGTCCACGAGGTCATGGTGTGGGACTACGTTGTGTTCCTGCGCTCCGGTCTGCTCGACCATATCCCTACGACGTTGGTGGATGAGTACAAGACCGTGGTCGCGGTCTACGACAAGGTCGTGAAGCACGCACCCGTCCAGCCACGGCAGCAGCATGCCACTCTTGGCGTCCCACCGCGGCCGCAGGGAACGCTCACGTTCTCGTACTTTGACTGTGTCGGTCGCGGCGAGCACATCCGCCTGGCGTTGTGGATTGGTGGGATTGACTTTGAAGACGAACGGCTCTCGCAAGAGACGTTTGCGAAGCAAAAGCATTTGTTCCCTAACGAGCTAGTGCCCGTGATCTCCATGGATGGCCGTGTCGTGGGCGCGCAATCGTTTGCGCTGCTTCGTTTTGCCGGTCGTATCACGGGCATGTACCCAACGCACGATCTGATCGCGGCCTTGAAGATCGACGAGGTCACCGGTCACATTTACGAGCTCGACACGGTCTTGTACCGATGCATGAGCGAGCAAGACGAGGGGAAGAAGTCGGTCTCGTTTGCCAAGATCTTGAAGACGACAATCCCCTGGTTCCTGCAGAGCCTGGACGCTCGCCTCCAGCACTGGAAGACGCAGCGTGGCGGGCAGTCAGCGTTTGCCATGGGCGGTGACGTGCTGACGATCGCGGACCTGGCGATCTACAACTTGCTGCTGGATCTCAAGACCACGATCCTGGAGGAGAGCGATCTCGCGCCCTACAAACAGCTCTTGGATTCATACGCGGCGGTAGCGAGGCACCCGCGCGTGCTCGAGTGGTACGCCAAGAGAGCGTAGTCGTGAACGAATGGAGGATGTACGTGATGAGATTTTTGTAATTTCGCTTCGAACGAAGAAACATGAATAGTTACGCTACAGACGTCAACTTGTCGTTCTTTAAAACCCCGTGGCGCGACGCATCTCCATGGCCTTATACCACGACTGTGCGGGTGAAGCTGGTTGGCTCGCTGCAGTCGTGCGCTGCTGCACGGGCGACACGAAGCCTTGCGGCACGACAAGCCACGGCGACGTCTGGAGGTCGTCAAACTCGCGTTCTTCGTCGTCGTCTTCGCTTTCTTCCTGGTTGTCGTCGCGGTCCACGGGCACGTGGATCTGTAGGTCCGCCATGGTCATGCCGTCGGCGCTCTGGTTGCGGCTACGACTGCGCCAGCGCTGTGAGTGGGAGACCGGCACGACGGTGGCCATGGTGGATGAAAATTGTGATGGACGAATGCGAGAGTAAATTGGTGAATGAGGAACCAACGGCAGCGTGAAGCACCGTCGAAGGGCACGGCGCGTGCAGTGAGGGAAGCCCCGTGAACCTGCACAGCGGAACGCTTCTACAGAACGACGCGCCAGCTTGAGGCGCGTTCAGCGTCTGGTCGGATCGCGGGCGGCTGCGCAGTGCGAACACAGCACCTGTGGGCAGAACTTTCGGACCAAGTGGCTGCTTTGTCATCCCCTGGAACTTGCTTCGCAACAGGCAGCGTTCAGTGCCAGACAACCCTATTCCAACAAACGCCACTCCAAGATCCACGTCAGTGGCCGCATGGTGAGGGAAGGGGAGAAAACCCCACAGTGCTGAGCTATTCATAGTTGTCGCTGGAGCTCACCAGTTGGCCAGAGCGCCAAACCAAAAGAACATCACTCTCAGATACATTCCTGGTTCAACTCAGTTTCCCGATCATCACTCTCAGTTCCATGCTTCAGGCACACTGCCTTGGGCCATTGGCTGGCAGCTTGGTCGCATCCTTCCGGGGATCAGATCCTTCAAGCCACTACTACAGTACTAGTACTACTACGTTGTACGTAGTACACGGGCTTGCCTCCTCACTGGGCGGTGCGAATGGCCTTCCACAGTGGAATCCACCGCCATCGTCGTGGCAGGATCGCCCCGGGTTGCGACAGTACTACTGCCACACTAACGACCATCCCTGTTGCTGCTGTTGTGGCACCCAAGGGCCCTCGCGGATGATCGCTTCCTTTTAGTATACTACCTCGCACTGCTTTCTGGCTATGTCTTGCTGATGCTACTTGCTTCCTGGTGTCTTCTGTCTAAATACTACTGGTACTGCTCGACAAACTTGGTTTGTCACTATCCTCGGGTCTACACGCTACGCTACCACCTACGTGCTACTAACTAACAACTACCTATTCTTCCTGTCTACGCTAAATACCTGTGTCTACTTTCCTGTGGGTTTGGGTGTGGGCCTCGCGTTCACAAGTACGCAATGTCGGCGCGGCGCGACGGCGTCTCGAGCTCCTCGTACGAGCTCTGCTTGACAATCAGCCGCGGCAGCTCCGAGACGTGCTCGACGTTGTTCTTGGCGGCATCAGACTCGCGCTTGAGGCGGCGCTTGTGCTTGACCACGACCGCGAGCACCACCAGCAGCAGCACGCACGTGCACGCGAGTACCAACAGCACCAACAGCACGGGGCTCGTCGAGTGGCGGCCGTCGTCCGACCGCGTCGTGATCTGGCGCACAACACCGGCCTCGGCCACAGGCGGGGCAGGCGACGACGTGGACGATGGGTTGGGTGTCAACGGGGCGTCCGTCGCTGCCTCAACCACACCGGCTTCGTCGCTGCCGCGGAACCGAGGCGTCGGCGTCTCGGACGCGCTCGGCGTCGGTGTTAACGTCGGGGCTGTCGCCGTCGTTGGAGCGGGCGTTGTCGTCGTGGGCGTCGCCGTCGGTGCCTGCGTGCTCTTGGTCGCCGGACCGGCGTCCTGGTTGGTCGTAACATCGTTAAAGTCGGCGTCCGAGTCAGCCGCGCGGTCCTTGGAAAACTGAAACTTGCTGTCGACGCACCCGCCGCCCGCGAGCGAGACAGTCTCTTCGATCACTTCGCCGCTTACGCTCGTGAGCGTCATCTTGAGCGACGTAAGATCGGTTTGTGTGGCGCTCTTGCCGTCGCGCAAAAAGTAGTACGCCGAATCGACCATGGTCGTGTCCTGGCCGTTCACCTGCATGCTCTTGATGCCCACGAGAAAGTTGGTGGGCTGGATCGCCGTCCAAAAGTTGTTGCTGCCGTCCTTGAGGCAGTACTGGATGTTGCCGCGCACGGGGCAGTCCACAAACTTCCACTGGATCTTGACGCGGTCACTCTGGTGGCCCGTGATACTGAGAAACACTTCGGGCGAGAGGTCGAGGTCGCCCCGCACGCACTCGGGGCACTGGTCGACGATGTGGACGATCTCGCTCTTGGAGGTGGACCCGGCGCACTTGGACGCGTCGACGCACGAGACCTGTGCGCAGCGGCCGCAATTGGTCGTGCTCTTGAACTGCGCCTTGTTGAGCGCCGCGTACTTGGTCTTGGCCTCCTCAGGGAACGACATGAAGTTGCAGTTGCCGTTGGTCGGGTGCGACAGCGTATACTGCGTGCCGTCGCCGCTAAAGGCGTTGGCGCTCTGCGCCTGTGCGCCACGCGACGCCAGCGCCATGAAGGCCGCAATCAGCAGAAGGGTGGGAGGGATCCGTTGACGAGTGGTGCACATTGTGTGTTAGTGTGTGTGGATAGGACGCAGGGGGATTGTGTGGGTCTGCGCAAAATAACGGAATGAGGTATCCGAATCGGGTGGTCGATGGGACACCTCGCCTTCGCAACTCGCACCCACCCACCCTTGGACGTCCAGAGGATGCTGGGCGCTGGACGTGGCATTGTGTGTCATGGGGGGAACCCAAGACAGGCTCAGATCTCGCGTGCTGGATTTCCAGATCACCGACCCAAAACCGTGTGACGCGCCATTCTATCTGTGTGGGACTCCTCCCAAGCGGCGTGCGTGCGCAAGTGCAGTGGCGTGCGTGCCGTACCACGCTCCGGTCTGTCACGGTTTTGGTTTGGTTTGGATTGATGGCTGCCGGTGCTGCAGTCCTGTCCCTTGTCCCCCCAGATCTCCTGGAGGAATGAGAATGATGGTCCATCTCCTGATGTGGGCGTGTGAAGGCTTGGTGAGACCTTCGCGCAACTTTGTGCCACGTTTTCCTTCTTGCGGCAACCTTCGCGCAACGTTCGCGCGATCTTTTCGTGATTTTTCATGGGCCAGAGCGCCGCCTGATCGTCCGTGTCAGACATGACGTCACTCGTTCGATACCTACACTTTGGATCCATCACTGACACTCCGCCAGTCGATCCCCCTGGATGATACTACGGTACGGCGCACGCAAGTCCGAGCGCACGTCAGTGCCCCAGAAAGCACACCCACGATGCCGATCCTCAACGTTCCGCGCACGTTCGGTCTCATGGACCGTCGCGCCCGGTCGAGACAGATCGATCGAGGCGCCATCCCATCGCGGACACAAGCGTCAGTCCTGTGGCTCGTCGAGTAAGTCGCTGCGTGAAGCGGTGTGTGTGTGTGTGTATGTGTGTAGATTGCTCAAACACAGACAGAACCCAAACCAGAGCGCGTCCAACCCGCGCATGCTCCATCGCAGATGGCAGCTTGTCACACATATCGAAAACGCCAGAATCCATCGCTGTGGGCTGTCCGTCCGATCGCAGGGGCGCGACAGCCCAAAGGTGAACACGAATACCATTCATACGCGCGATGTTCCCACACAGTCGGATGAGTAGCCATGAATGCTCCAAACCACGTTCAGGCCGAGGGGCAACGGTGGCCTCGCACACACGACTGGGCTTCGTTCGAATCGAAGGGTTCTTTTCTTGTAGATCTTCACCTTGTGTAGTGGGAACGTCACAGTGTGCATAAGAAGCGTTCGATACTTCTTTATTTCCAGAGACCTGGCGCACTACACAATCAATGACCGTGTGCGGTCGCGTCAACACCCGAAGCGTTGCGCATCGCGTCGCTCGCGTGAGGAGCCGCCACGCAAGCCGCATTCGACCCGGCCAGCGTGCTGTGCCACGTTCAGCGCGTGGCACGGGGCCGCTGGCACTATGCACACAACTGCTTCGTGTCGTCGGCCCTGCCTGTTTGATTTGCTTCTTGTATTCTTCTAT
>JAADXJ010001052.1:0-11414 GCA_023337735.1 Pythium biforme
AATCGATCGATGAGCTCACGGTCTCTCCTGACTCAAAAATCGGTGTGCGACATCTACGGTGAGCACCGCTGGTGCTGGGAGTACGAGCTGCCGAACGAGTTGGCGGAGATCATCTTCGATCACTTTGCGGTCGAAAGTCACGGTGCACAGCCGAACCGCCAAATCCACGGTGGTCGCATCCAGGCGACGTGCGAGGAATACGCGACGAGTATCACCATGATCCAGCAAAACACAAACTCGGACGTGATCCGGATTGAAGTAAGCGGCACGACGATGGAGCGTAGCTGGCACATGATGCGTTACTACCTGATGAGCATGGAGAACGTGCTCGGCTGCTACAAGGGAGTATATGTCGGACGCTATATCATCCACAGAGCGAACGCAGAAGAAGCAAATGAAGACGTTCGTCATCCACTCGAACCCGTCGTTAGTGCAGTCAAGAGAGCCATTGCACGAGGCGAAGACGAAAGCTCGGTTCGATCTTTTAAGACGTGGATGCCGCCCGATATGATGTGGTTCGTCGAAAAGCCGTGGAAGAGTGACATCTCAAGATTTCAGCAGTTGATGGTGCAGTCAGTGATCGAGGACAAGCTTAAAGTAGTTCGCAAGCTCGCTGTTGCTGACCACGGACCTCGGTTTCCCGCGCTTTGGTCGCTAGAACTTCTTCCGGGTGAGAAGAAGGTGGTGGTGGTTCGTGTATACAGCGATCTGTCGGGCATCTGTTATCATACGCCGATGGAAATCGAAACTGGGTCACCATTGCTGACGCCACACAAATCGTTCTTCAAGGTGGGCCATTCATCTCCCACAGAGGGCGAGCAACACTGACGCTCTGGTTCTCATGTCACTGAAAATAGGCGGGAATCTCGATAATCTCGACGGTCACTGCAGAGGCTCTCTCTGTGGATCTCGTCGGCAAGGTTGTCAGTGCCAGCAAAGCCAGTACGTGAATCAGCGAGCTGCTTCGCCCCAATTTAGTCCAATCCTTCTAATAATGCCTTACTAAATATTCTACAGGTCTGAAAAACCAAGTTGGCCACGAATGTCAGATCCACAACCTCATCGAGCGCTTGAACATCAACACATTCTCGAGTGTGTCTTCTTCGGCTGCGCGGTCTTCAGATATGAACAGGATGTTCGAGTCACGAACGGCAACGCTGCCACCAGTCGTCGCGAAGTCCGTGCTACAGGCGTTGCTCGAAGTGTACAACGATAGCTCCGATGCGCTCAACATCTCGGAGCTCACCAACTTGGAGTCTGTAGTGACGGAGAATGGTGTATACGTATGGGCCCACGAGCACGAGATAGCAATGCTAGGGGGCAATGTCACACGTTGTGAAGCTCCTCCGTCGGTGTGGACTGATCTACCCGAGCCGTCTCCAACGCAATCGCCGAGTGCGCCACCGTTTCCTGCGAACCAGACTGCCTCCGATTTCAAGCTCAGCCTGTGCGTGGATTCTGTGGTGGGCCTAACCGACTGGGACTGGTACAAGACGTACTGTACATGGCAGCTTTTTTCAGAAGAGTCGAGGGCCACGCCTATCGCGAGTGGAGCGACGACTAAGAATGAGGACAGCACTGTTTCGCCGTCTTGGCACACTACGGAGACGCTCATCGAGTCGGTAGTGTCGCTGGAAATGCTGCGCAAGTGCCGTTTTGTGGTCCAAGTGAAACGGCGCAGCCGCGTGGGCTGGACGAAGTGAGTGACTGCGAAAGGCTTTTCGGTTCGCCCTACTAACTTTCTTGTACATGTTATTTTTGCCAAAACAGATTGATCGGGGAAGGCCAAATATCTCTACGCGACGGCTTGAGCTTGACTCTCAACCAAATGTGGGAATCTGATGCCATCGAAGTTCCACTGGGGACTGCGTCACCGCCAAAGCGCTTCGTGAGGATCAAGTTGGTGCGCCTGCTTGAACCAAGTGTCTCTATGCACGTCTCAAATAACGTACTTCAAGTACGTGCTGTTTGGACGCACGGTATTTGGCGATTGGATGTTGTCTCTCTGGATGTAGTGCTGATGCCAATATGATCGTGATGGACGTTTTAGGATGACTATCCAACTCTTCATGCTGCGGCTGAGCAAGGAAGTGTCCGCACGATGGCTCGACTCATGGAGCGTGGAGCTGATGTACAAGCGAAGTCAAAGGTAGTGTGGCATATGTGTCGGTGTGTGGATGGACGAATGCGTGGGTGAAGCTCACTTTCATTGAACACGGCGTGGCGGATCTCTATATAGGCACTACACAGCGCAGCTTGCAATGGACACGCAGCAGCTGTCCAGTTCTTGCTCGACTATGATGCTGAGGTCGACGCGGTAGATGAGGTACGTCCTATCGGGAACGGGTTGTACGTTTTGGTTGATCGCTTAAGCCGCTACGCTGGTGCTTTTCCTGTGAATCTCAGAACGGATGGACTCCTCTCCACTTCGCGTCTTCTAACGGGGACGTCAGCACCATTGCTCTGCTTGTGGAGCATGGCGCCGACGTTCACAACGTGACCAAGGTGCGCTACCGTATGCTGATCTCGTTCGCCGTATAACTATTGGTGCTGACATGTCGTGACTCTACGTAGGATGGCCGAACGACGTTATACCTGAGTGTTGAACACGGCAAAGTCGAAGCCATTCAGTATCTGCTTGACCAAGGTGTTGCCGCAGACGCAGTAAATGAAGTACGTGGTATTGTGATGCTAGTTTTCGGTCTTCGCTGTATTGGATTTTTTTAGTGTGTGTTGACACCGTTGAACTTGTGTCCCACATGGTAGAGTGGATGGTCAGCTCTCCACGCAGCAGCAGAAGCTGGAAATATCCGCACCATGTCTCTTCTTGTGGAGCGTGGAGCGGATGTACGTGTGGCGTCCAAGGTAGTGTGACATGTTCATTGAGAGATGGATGCCTTGGCGCATGAAGCTTACCGTCTTTGAGTCTGTGACAGACACGAATGCAACCGATCCATACCGCAGCTCGAAACCGACACGCAGATGCTGTTCAATTCTTGCTTGACTGTAATGCTGAGATCGACGCGGCGGATGAGGTACGTGAACTTCGGAACGATGTGTACGTTTTGATTGCTCATCGAAGTCGTTGTGTGGGGTCTTTCATGTGAATCTCAGAACGGATGGAGTCCGCTACACATCGCATCATACGAAGGGGACGTTAGCACCATGGCTCTACTTGTGGAGCGTGGCGCCGATGTTCGCAAGATGACAGAGGTACTTCACTGCACGGCGATCTTATCCCAGATTAATTGCCACTAAAATGTGATCGAGCGTGCTACGTAGGACGGCCAAACAGCATTGTACTTGTGTGTTGAACAAGGCAAAGACGAGGCGGTGCAGTACCTGCATGACTGCGGAGTGACGGTGGACGTGTCAGATCATGTAAGTGATGAGGATTTGTTGCTGGCTGTCTTCTGATAGGTCGCTGACGCAGTTATGAAAAGCTGGGTGTGAATGATCCAACATTGAAACCCCCTCACCAGGAAGTTCGTTCCCCGTTGATGACCGCCTCGTTGGAAGGCTCCGCAGTCGTTGTTGAGAGCCTGCTCAAGGCCGACGCGGTCGTTGATTACATTGATTACGAGGGACTCGCAGTTTTGGTCTACGAGTGCATGGGTCATGCTGCTGTTGCGGACAAGCTTCTCGTGGGCGGTGCGACGGTGGATTTCACAGGCGCGGAAGGTCAGTTCCTATTGATGGAAGCTTCATCGAAGGGCCACGCAGGCGATGTTGAGAGTCTACTGGAGGCCAAGGCACCAGTGGATCATACTGATCAAGAAGGTCAGACAGCGCTGTTCCACGCCTGTAAGTGCGGCCACCATGCGGTTGTGAAAAAGCTCATCATGGGCGGTGCGACGGTACATCTTGCGGACAGAAAAGAGCGGTCACCTTTGATGATGGCATCGTTGGAAGGTCACAAAGACACAGTTGACATCCTGCTGAACGTACCGGCGCCAGTTGACCAAGTTGATCGAGAAGGACGAACAGCGTTAGCCTACGCATCCACCGGCGGCCACGCTGCTGTCGTCGACAAGCTGCTCGCTGCTGGTGCGGCGGTAAGTCTTGCCAATACTAAAGGACGGTCGCCGTTGATTGCAGCGTCACTGAAAGGCCACACAGACGTTGCTGAGAGGCTGCTAAAGGGGGCGGCGCCAGTTGACCAGGTGGATCGAGAACGACGGACAGCTCTGGGCTACGCTTGCGAACGCGGCCATGAAGCTATTGTGGAGAGGCTTCTCGTGGCCGGTGCGTCCGTCGATCTTGTTGACACAAAAGGACGGTCGCCGATGATGGAAGCTTCGTCGAAGGGCTACGCGAGCATCGTTGAGATGCTTTTGAAGGCTGAGGCGCCAATTGACTACGTTGACCGAAATGGTCGCACGGCGTTGGCTCACGCGTGCTTGTGCGGTCATTTGCCTGTTGTGAACAAGCTTCTCTTGGGCGGCGCCTCGACATCTCTCATCAGTGAGGAAGGGCGGTCACTGTTGATGGAAGCATCGTCCAACGGCCATGGAGATATCGTTGACAGACTGCTCGAAGCCGCTGCGCCCATCGACCTTGTTGATCGAGACGGTCGGACAGCACTGTTGTACGCATGCCATAATGGTCATGCTGCTGTTGTGGACAAGCTGCTCGTTGGCGGTGCGACGGTGGATCTAGCTGATACGGAAGGGCGGTCTCCGCTGATGGCAGCATTGGGAGGCTGTGCAGACGTCGTTGATGTGCTACTCAAGGCGACGGCACCGGTGGACAATGTTGATGAAGAAGGTCGGACAGCGTTGGCTCATGCATGTTTCAAAGGCAATGGAGCTGTCGTGCAAAGACTTCTGTCGGCCGGTGCGTCCGTGGATATTGCTGACGGGAGAGGGTGGACACCGTTAATGTTTGCATCGCAAAGAGACTTCTCGGAGGTGGTGAAGCAACTTCTCCGACTTCATGGAGAAGCCGACAACGGAGAACTCACAGAACGAAAGAAACAGGCCGATTCAACATTCAACAGCAACGGTAGTGAGACGAAGAAACTTCACGCAGGGGTGAGCAGATCAGACGACAACGGATCCACACCTTTGATGTTTACTGCACTTGCTGGTCATCTGAATATGACAAGCCTGCTCTTGTCGTTCATCCAGACCGACCACGACAAGTGTAGTCGCGCTATGAATGCCAAAAATGCGAAGGGAGAGTCTGCGCTTCTGTTGGCAAGTCGTTGCGGCCGTACGTCGGACGTTCTGGAGCTGCTTAGGCGTGGAGTGAGAGTAAATGCTCCTTCCAGCTCAGGCGATACTCCAATGAGTGTGGCCGCTTCATCCGACATACGCGGTCTCATCCAGCAGTACTTCAACCGCGAGCTATTCCACGACCGGAGCTTCACACTGGTAACGAACGTGGTTACGTCTCCAAAAGTGGAAGATTTGTCAAGGCTCGTTCCGCTCATCACGTCCGTGTATGAAGTGAGCTTAATGCTCATGCTGACGGGAATGCTTGACGAGTCTAGGAACGCGCGCTCGGTGATGCAATCGGTATTCGAACACGTGGTTCAAGAAGGTCAACTTGACAACGAGACCAAGAAGTTCTTCCGAATAGCTCTTCATCACTGCCAAGAATATGAGCTCCTTCGACCGCCTTTAGTTGGATCACTACTGACTCGGGGAGAGAACGCTTCGGTCTCCCGTGGGCATCTAGACTGCCCGTTCGTAAGCCCGATGGTAACGGCTGTCAGAGAGTTGCATTCGCGTGTGATGCAGAATCGCGCAGTTTTTGTGACGACGAAGCACCTTGTCAACGGCCTGCGCGCAGAATTGGAAGCCGGCTATGCGATCTTGAGACGTCTACAGTCGTTACATCAAGGAATTGATGTGGGAGACATTGAGCGGCGCCTCTCTGAAGTCAGCAGCAATCTCCAGGACGATACCACCAGTTCAGCCGCGCCTCCTATGTCCCAGTCTACGGAGTTCAGCAAGTTACTGCAGCGTGTGGTCGCGGCTGTAGCGTCAATTGTCTTCCCACCGGTTCTGAAGGAAATCGAGTCGACGCAAGTAGACTTTACAGGCTTGGTTGAGATTGTGACCCGACTGTACGAGGAAGACGATGTTCCTCGCTTTTTGGCAGAACTGTCAGAGAAGAAACTCCCGTCGCCCGTTCAGGACCACCTTGAGCTGCATCACATTTCGGTGACAGAGTTTGAGACTCTACTACGCGAGGCGATTGCTTCGTTGCACCCAGAGTATGTGATGGAGTGTACGCAACGCGCACTCGAAGCAAACCTTGATGGTGGCAAATCCGACGCGGTTCGTAAGAAACTGCCCCTTCTGGAGCAAGACGAGTCGAACATGATTGACATCCTGAGTGAGCTCCTCGAGCGGTTCGATTCTCTGCGGTTTGCGCCGTACGAATATCGAGGTGACTCGTCGATGCCTGACTCTTCGAACAACAATGCAGCGGAGGAGTCTTCGGTGCGAGACTTCACAAGTGCGGAACGCTATGACGCGGACCATTTGATTGAAGACGGTGGTTATCAAGATTCGGTCCGTCACAACAACGGGGGTTCCAATAAATTTGGTGGCGGTGGCTTTCGCGGAGTACTGCAAAGTCTGCGCGGGCGGTATGCTTTAAGTGGATCGGCGTTCTACACATCGTCTGGTAGCGCAAGCGGTCACCCTATCGTCGCATACGTATCCGACGTTTTTCTCTCGATGGATGACATGACAATTACCAGCCACTGCAAGGTGTGCGTGCTCAGCTCAAGCGCAGCTGTGAGGGCGAGCTTCATCCGAAATGTGACCAACAATGATCCGCGAACCGGAACGGGAAACACCCGTATTCAGCTGACCGACTGGACCTTCTCCATGAAAACCAACGCGTACGACTTGTTACCTCAGCAATGCGAAGTGGTGTTTTGGAATCTTCCAGATGGCGAAGGATTTGAGTTAGCGCACCAGCTTTGCTTTTCCAAGTCGACGATCTTCATGGTATGTGTGGATCTCGACTCGCTATCATTCGAACAGAGCGAGGCTCTGGAGGACAGAGACGACTTGCGGTGGGTTCGTCTTATCCACGCTCGCCACCCCATGGCTCGGATAGTGTTCATCGATACAAGCACAGCGCTGACTGATCAAGAAAGGCAAACACGCATGTCACGTTTCCTCATGGCGTGTCAGAAGCTCCAGCGTCACTATCTCGGAGCGTTACGCGACGATATTCGATCAGTGGAAACATCAGCGCGCGGCGGCGGACCTGAGTCTCCCACCCTTGCACTGATTCAGCTCATCGTCCAGTTTCTGTTCGTTGTCCTCCTGAATCTTCTCTCCACGCAAGAACCACGGAGAATCACGCGATCCGGTTTCGGGTTGTCTTCTCCAAACCAGCTCAGCTCACAACTCCAGGAGATTGAGACCGCGACTACACAACGATGTATGTGGTCGTGGTCGTGGGTGCGAACGCGTTCAACGACTATAAGTCTCGACGTCGCAGCAGAGATCACGAAGAGCGAAGGAAGGTTTACGCTGAGAGGAATGTCGTACCATGCGATGGAAACGGTAAATAAGTTCCGGAAGATTGCCGCAAGCCAAAACCTAAACACTGATGAGAAGATCGCAGCGGCGTTCACAAAGACGGAAGCTTGGCGCGAAACGGACAACTCAGGCGTCATAAACGTGGCACATGACGCGACACTGCAGATCCTTCACGAGCTTGGAGAGGTGTACTGGTTTAGCGAAGACGATGCCAGTCCCTTGAACGGATATGTCTGCACGAACATGGAGCTGTGGCTCGAGTTTGTGTATGAGTTCTTGAGATCGCCAGCTCACGGCGAGATGCGGGATCACAAGACGTTGCAACGCCAGCGCCATTGGGTCGACCTGCAGGAAGCTTCTATTCGTCGCATCAAGGAGAGCCTTGTTGCATGCCAGATTGCTTTCCCAGTATCATCGAAGCTGGATTGGGACTCAGATCTAACAGTCCCAAGACCACTGGACAGTGGGAAACCAGCGGATCCTCTCGTGCTTCCAAAAGGCCACTCAAACACGTTCAAGTGGCTCCGAGTGTTCTCGTGCAAGCAACGACTTCCAGACTGCTTGTTCATGGAAGTGTTTGTTGTGTGCCACAGAAGGCTGAGCAAAGTTTACGTTCGACCGCCGCGTCAAAGCTCTCGCGAACCGTACCATGAACACGCCACTCAGTCACGACAGCCAGTTATCGAGTGGGAAGCGGATCACGGCTATCTACAGTGTACTGTTGGTGACGACTTTATCATCCGGATATGTCGAATCGCTGAGGGTAAAGGCTGCGACCAGAAGATCGTTCTGCAACTTGAGGCAATAGGCGTGACTCCTTCTCGTCCGAGTGATCGTCGTACATTCCAAGACACGTCGTGCAGAATCGAGGCTGTTCTCGACAAATATCCTGGGTTGTGGGTTACGCGAGAAGACGCAACATGGATGCCACCAGAGTGGGCGTATGAGGACGTCGCTCGCCACTTTGAATGCCGGCCACGCCCGAGGGAGGCACTTGTGATCGACGATACCCTTTACGCCGATAAAATCTGTGTTGTGGGTCCACGCCACTGGGGGAAGACAAGCCTGGTGCAGTCGCTGACTTCAAGTACACCGTCACGTGAGCATCCGAAACGCAAGTTTGGGATCGATCTCGTGACTGGGTATTTTCTTGAAAAAGACGAGCGCAATGTGTTTGCTCGACGTCATGTCGTGACTTTCTGTGATTGTGCCGGCCAAGCCAAGTTCAACGCCATTCAGATGCTATTCTATCGAACCACAACGCTGTTTGTCATCTGCGTAGATCTGCACGCGTATGCGATTGCACTCGAACAAGCACGGTTCATATGTGACGATGAGGAGACCGAGAATCTCAAGATGGAGCGATTCGTGAGGCGGAATATTCTCAAGTGGGTGAACAAAGTCTACTTCGCGAGACCTGACGCGGAGGTTGTGTTCGTCGCGACCAAGTCGGATATTATCGGCGAAAAATCGCCGCGAGCTGCGATAATCCGAGAGCATTTCTTTGGCAAACTGAAGGATCACGCCGAAAAGCACACTGCCGAAATTCGAGAGAAGCTCAACGCGTTAGTGGACTCAAAGTCGGTGGATTCTGCGCGCGACGCGAGTGTACCGGATTCTCAGCAAATCGGGTCTATGTCGACCAAGTGGCTGGTTGTAAGCTGCAGTACGCAATCGTCCGTGGTTGGCGCTCAACGGCGCATTGAGGATACCGTTGTGCGATCTCGGCGAAGAGTGCTTCTCCCGAAGTCGTACGCTCGTGCGCTCACGAGTATCATGACACTGAGAGAGAACGCGAATACCCTCGACGCCAAGTCGCGCGTGGCGTCGACAATCATCAAGTCAGGCAAACTTTCAATGTGGCTGCAGATGGCCATTCCTTCGGCTGACCAGGCAATGCTGACACACATTCTGAATTTCTTGCACGACGCCGGCTACCTGATGCGGTACAAGGACTTTGACGACCCGGCACTGAGAGTACACGACAAGGAGATCGTGGATCTGCAGCTCGTGGTTGACTTTGCCAGTGAAATATTCAGCTACAAGAGCGAAAAGGAGAAGCTGCCGAACGTGACCCTCGGGAATCCCAGTGCATTTCCACTGTGGGCGTGCGTCAGGTTTCGACCAACGATGCTTGAGATGAAGTTGATCATGCGCGAGCTCCGGATTGCGCATCAAACACGAGATACGATGGAGGCTAACTCGGACCTGCTCGTCCCCGCGTATTGGAAGCATATCCTGACATACGCCAACATTCATGTGGGACCACTATACCGACGATATAGGCGACGCACGGAGTCACAACACAAGCATCATGTGTTGTGGAAGTACAGCCTGGGCATGGACATGGACATGGATGATCGATTCTTCGAGCGCGTTGCATTTGAGAGCTACTCAACGTTGCACAATCGCGTGACATACATCGGACTGATCAAGTACCCGCCGGAAGACTCCATCGGAATCGATGAGCAAAGCGAAATCAACAAGCAGTTTTGTCAAGTGTGGATCGATCAAGATCACAATGACGACGATCGATACATCATATGCGTGGAAGGCGTCGCGGTGTCCCACTTTGTTGAGCGCGTGTGGGATCCGTTTGCTCGCGTATGTGCTGCGATTCACAAAGTGCTGAAGGAATATCCTCAGATGCCGTGCGAATTGGTCGCGTTCGAAGGTGAAGAGATCCACCAGGTGACAGGTGTGTTTCGTGATTTGCGTGAACGAGCCAGCGAGCCGACCCTCAACCATACCTTCTCGTGGATGCCGCCGAACTTAGAAAGGTACGAGAAGATCATACCACAGCTGGGAGAGTCGTAGCGGATTCAGCAACAGACAAGAAACTGCTCCAGTCTCCGTGGTGATCGAAGCATTGCTTTCGACGCTGTGTGGACCAATCTCTAGGTTATCCAGAACTCAAGAAGATGACGATATCGATGATCGACTCCGGCTAACGTGTTCAAGTGCGAGTGCGATAGCGGTCTGAACCTGGTTTCGCTTGGTATCTCGGCCGTGACCAGTGGCGGATTGCCGGCTTGGTTGGTAGCGAGAAAGGAGCGCCACTACGCTGGAGAATGGATTCCCAACAAGTCGAGATTGCTTGTGACGTCCAAACAATGTATTGTTTGGGCGTCTTCTTTGTAAGGTCTTTTCTATAACAAACCTCAGTAAGAACAACTTTACTAGTATATGAGGAGCAAGCGTGCAATGCACACAAGTGGTGACAGACTTGCGCTGGAGAGATCCACTGCTGGCGCCTCGCGCTGATCGACCACGCCGGCGACCAGGTGAGAAATGGTCTCACGTGGTTCATACAAACCCTCGCAAATCTCATTTCATAAGTGAACTGCAGAGGCGACTGAGGGAGGTGAGATGGCAGTAAGCTTCCATCTACACCACCATTTTCTCTCTATCATCCACAGCCCATGGGAAATCTCTAGCACTGTGGTCTGCCCTGGAGAATCCTTCCTGAGAAACCACCACAGACCACACCACGTGCTGATTGGCCCATACAGAGCGAAATCTCAGTTTGTTCACCACCATACAAACACCAAGTCAACCCACCCCATCCAGACGCTCCCTCAGAGACTGAAGTCCAGGACGCCGCCCACCGATCCAGCAGCGCCACGCGCCGCACCGTCCAGTATATTATACGCTGTGGACTCTGTTGACAGCCGTCCACAGGCGCCTTTCTCTCTCTCGCGCGCGCGTATGAGCAAACCGCTGCTTCCGTCCAAGGCCGAGCTCGCCGAAAACGAGCTCTTTACGGCCGTGCGCGCCGGCGACGCGTCGCGCGTGACGCTCCTCCTCCAGCGCGCCCCCGGCGACGCCAACGCGCGCAACTTTGTGCGCGACACGCCGCTGGTCGTCGCGAGCCACAACGGCCATCTCCCTGTCGTCGAGGCG
>JAADXJ010001053.1:0-11406 GCA_023337735.1 Pythium biforme
ACATCCACTTCACCGCGCTCTGTCGCCAGAACATCGCGTTCTTCGACGAGAAGAAGAATGCGACGGGTGCTCTCACTGCTGATCTTTCCACGAATGCGACCAAGGTTTCCCAGATCTCGGGTGATACGCTGGGTCGTGTTGTGCAAGCGTTCTTCACGCTCCTCGCCGCTCTCATCATTTCGTTCGGTATGGGAAGCTGGCTGTTGACTTTGATCATGCTCGCCGTGTTCCCACTCCTCATTCTCGGCCAAGTTATTCGTTGGAAGCATCTCGAAGGCCAGGACGGTTTGTCCGACGAGCTCGCCGAGGTCGGCGCTCATGCGTCTGAAGCGCTGAGCAACATCCGCACTGTCGTGTCTCTCGGTCTTGAAAAGAGTTTGACGGCCAAGTTCGAAACGCTCCTTGAGCTGCCGCTCAAGCAAGGTCGCAAGGAGGCTCAGATCAACGGCCTCGCGCTTGGCTTCAGCTCGTTTATCCTGTTCGCGACGTACGCGCTTGTGTTCTGGTACGGAGGTGTTCTTGTGGACCAGCGCAAGATCACGTTCCTCGAGATGATGCGCACGCTGATGGCTATCATGATGTCGGCACAAGGTGTCAGCAGTGCTGCGACGTTCTTTGGCGAGTCGGAGAAGGCGACGAAGTCTGGCGGCGCGATCGTTGCCATCCGTGATCGTCCGCTACCAATTGATTCCTTCGACGAAAGCGGTCTGCTCCCCGAGACTGTGGAGGGCAAGATCGAGTTCAAGGACATCATGTTCCGGTACCCTACGCGTCCGGGAGTGACTGTGCTGAAGCGTTACAACCTCACGATTGAGGCCGGGCAGACCGTCGCGTTCTGTGGTCCGTCGGGCGGTGGCAAGTCGACGTGTATCGCGATGATCGAGCGCTTCTACGACCCGGTGGAAGGCACGGTTTCGCTCGACGGCCGCAACCTGAAGGACCTGAACGTGCAGTGGCTCCGCAGCCAGATCGGTTTGGTGGGTCAGGAGCCGACGCTGTTCATTGGTACGATCTCGGAGAACATCGCGTACGGTCTTGACTTCAAGCCGAGCCACGAAGAGATCGAGGCGGCGGCCAAGATGGCGAACGCGCACGACTTCATCACGCAGTTCCCGGACGGCTACGAGACGCAGGTGGGTTTGAAGGGCGAGCAACTCTCGGGCGGCCAGAAGCAGCGTATCGCGATTGCGCGTGCGATCTTGAAGAACCCGAACATCTTGTTGCTGGACGAGGCCACGAGCGCGCTGGACTCGGAGAGCGAGAAGATCGTGCAGGAGGCTTTGGACAAGGTGGTGGCGCTGAAGCGTCGCACGACGATCATTATTGCGCATCGGCTGTCGACGATCCGCAAGGCCGACAAGATTTGCGTCGTGAGCGGCGGCAAGATCGCGGAGCAGGGCACGCACACGGAGTTGCTGGCCATGGGCGGCATCTACAAGAAGCTCGTCGAGTCGGCCACGTCGTAAGTGCGTTGTGTTGCATCGTGTTTGCCTTTTTAGATCGGGAGGAATCTCCCTCCCCCATATACATGTCGAATAGTATGAATCTGTTCCAACTTCAAGATCTGTTCCACATCCTGACCTCCTGACCGTTGCAGACTCAGCTGTTGACTACACTCGACACTCCGAGGCTTTGCCCACCCTACACGCTGCTTGTCTTGCACGTATTGAGGCCGTAGAGCAACCACCTCAGAGCCGGAGGTTTTCATCGTGTACTACAGGTGGAAGCTTCCGTTCCTCCGACGTGATGCACCGACCGTGCCGCAGGGGACGAGAGGGCTACAGGAGAGGACCAGCCGGTGCCTTCGAATACATCAGCCGAGGCCTGGCGGAAGTGTCCGAACCGCCAGAGCACAGTGCGCTCGTGAGACTCACCGCGTCGTCCACGATTCGTCCCCTCCAGCCGGTGGCGATGCGTGACATCAGCTGCCCAAGGAAACCGCAGACAAACGACCACAGGGTCCGGGGTTCGGCAGCTCCAGCTGAGACCTGCAGTGTCCTTCGAGCGGAGGGTCCCCCACAAAAGACAAGTGCGCGACAGAATGGTCGGCGTCTCAGCCAGCGGTCACTCGTGGTTGCAGTGCTCAACAGTGAGATCTGCTTACGTACGGCGGCCGGACCCAGAGGGAAAGAAAGCACTGGGTGAGCTGACAGACATTCAGACATCCAGACAAGGCCAGCTGGCTCCCCCGAAACGCGCACAAAACAAGACTCGGCCAACACAAAATACGTCAGATATCACCATCTGGTGTCTTAAACGGATTTGCTATGAACGTTTTAGGACGGTCGGTTGGCACAGAGTGATGGTATTGGAGCGCACCAGCCCGTTTCGGCGAAGCAGATCCGCGCACACCAGCGACACATGGACCTGGCGAAACCTTCCGCTTTGATCGGGAGAGGCGGAGTCGTCTCGCCGCGGTTGCCCTCGTCAAGGCAGAGAGGCACACCCATGGAGAAAGCTCCCTCCCTCACCCGGTCTCCCCTCCTTAGTTCACTCACTCCTCCATTAGCCTCGGGATCCCCATTACAGTACCACAACTACCACCGTCCTCTTCACTATGGCGTTCCTCAAGCACGTGCTCGTTGCCGGCATGGTCGCGACTTTCGCGACTTTCGCGGACGCGCACTCGGCGCTGCTCGCGAATGGCAAGCTGCTCGGCCAGCTCAACAGCGGCGAGTGCTTCAACTGCGCCGTGGGCCAGTACCCCGTGCCATCGACGATCCCGGCCAGCGCCGTGGACGCATCGGACCCGGAGGACGGCATCGCTGCGTACCTCAAGACGTCAGGTGGCACGGTCAAGGACACGTGGAACGCGCTCCGCGCCGGCACATCGTACGGCAGCATCACCGAGCCAGAGGCCATCAAGGCCGGCTCGTGCGGCCGCTACTCGCCGACGGCCGCCGGTGATATCCCTGCCGGCGCCAAGATCTCGTACAAGAAGTCCAACCACAACGGGCCCGCGGAGATCTGGGTCGACGACAAGAAGGTCTGGTCGGCCGACAACTTTATCCGCGACGGTGGCTCGCTCACGGCCGACGTGTTCAAGTGCAGCAAGGCGAGCTGCCAGGTGCACTGGTACTGGATGGGCAAGGTGAGTGTCAAGAGCAAGTGGGACCACTACCAGCTCTACGTGCAGTGCTTCGTGGTCAAGGGCTCCGGGTCGGGCGAGGCCAACACGGGCGACGATGCGGCGACGCCCGCGGCCCCCGCAACGACCTCGGCTCCGGCTTCGTCCACGACCACCAAGGCCCCCAAGACGCCCAAGCCGGCGGCCTCGGAGGACGGTGATGCCACGCCCGGCACGGTCACGCCGCCCACGACCGGCAGCGACGACAACGATGCCAGCACCACCGACGGTTCGGACTCGAAGGCCGCCCGCCAGGCCGCCAAGGAGAAGCGCAAGGCCGAGAAGGCTGCTGCCAAGGCCGCCAAGCAGGCCGCCAAGAACAACGGCACCAGCACTGACGAGTACAACTAAACCAAACGCCACCTTCGTTGCATCCCCCCATACCCTGGGGTCTTGTCGTGCCAAAACCAGTCAAATCAATGTGATGAGTCCCCCCCGATGATCCACGCTTTTCATTTTCTTTTGGCTGGGGCGTGAGGCGACGGCTGATCCCCACGCGTTCGAGGTGGCCGTCATACTAGTACTTCGTCGTAGGATATGTATGAAGTACTAGTACTATATAGTACTCGTAAACCCCGGGTTGCGCTCGCAGAACGACGACGCACGAACACGCGCACGGAATGCATGCACGGAATGCATGGTTTGCTCCTCTTGTATTTTACATTAAGTTCTCGAGCCCTACAGCCGTAGCTGGAGGTTGTCGCGGTGGAAGCGGCGGCGCAGCAGGCGTTTCACGGGGCCTAGCACGATCACGCGCTCAAAGAACACGATCGTGAGCAGGTTGCCCGCGGCGAGCAGCACGAGCTGCCAGCGGAACGCGTCGGGCATGGGGATGTCGGGCAACCCGATCACGTTGGTCGACGAGGCCATGCGGAAGCCGTCGGAGAACGCGCTGGGCGGGCCCACGGCCAAGTACAGCAGCACACCGAGGAGCGCGGCCGTGTACAGCACGAGCACGACGTTCTTGTGGACCGGCTCGTGGAACTTGGAGCCGAAGCCGTACGCGAGCGCCGAGCTGATGTACTGCGTCGCGATCAGCACAAACAGCGTCGAGCCCAAGTGCGAGTCCTGGAGCAGCCACCACTTGGTGAGGTCGATGTTCTCCGGGTTGAACGGGCAGTACCAGCTCGCGTCCACGAGCATCGCGACGCCAAAGTAGAGGAACACGGCGTGGATGAGCTCCTGGCCCAGCAACGACAAGACGGTGGTGGCGCCCACGAGGCTCGACGTCGGGCGGTGCTTGCCCAGCGTGCGCAGGGGCTTGGCCAGCGAGATGGCGTAGGAAAGACCGACCAAAATGAGGCCGTCGCAGAACATGAACGCGTACTGCGGCAGGAAAATCGCGTTCGCGTACATGCAGAACCGCAATCCACAGCCGATGAGCCCGTAGACCATGAGGAACTTGAGGTTCCCGAACGACGTCGTGAGCGCGCACCGTCCCTCGCGGCACACATCTAGCACCGACACAATACTCTTGCGCTGGCTCGTGAACGGCGAGACCACCGAGGCCTCGGTGTCGCTGAGCGCGACGCCCACGTGGGCGATCCGCAGCGCGCCACAGTCGTTGCCGCCGTCGCCGCACATGCCCGTGACCGCCCCGGCGGCCATCATCTCGGCCACGCAGTCGGCCTTTTCGACCGGCGTCATGCGGCTGAAAATGCGAATGTGGAAGAGAAGGCTCGGGAGCTCGCCCATCTTGCGCAGGTAGTTGAACGCCGGGCCCGTGACCGCGAGTTCCCAGCGGTCGTGGTCATGCTGCGCGTTCGCGCCACTGAGCTCGGCCATGGCGTGGACCTCGCGGTTCGAGACGACCTCGAGCGTGTCGACGTCTTTCCACACGAGCCCGCGCGCGCCGTTGGCATTGACGGGGAGGATCTCACCCAGCACCACCCGTGCGCCAGGCCGCACCATGCCACTCTCTCGCGCGATGTAGCAGCCCGTCATGGCGTTGTCGCCCGTGATCATGACCACGCGGATGTCGCCTTCCTTGAGCTTGGCCAGCACGTCGGCCGAGTCGTCCTTGAGCTCGTTCTGGAAGAGCAGCAGTCCGAGCAGCGTGAGGTTCTGCTCGACGTCGTCGCGGCGCATGACGTCGACGTGGGTCGCTGCCGTGATGCCTGTGGCGCCATCGACGTGAAAATCCATGGAACGCGCCGAGTTGAGACCGCCGGCGCCGTACGACGACGAGGGCACAAAGGCCTCGCCCAGGTCGAGGCTGATCGCGCTCTTGGGCAGTTCCTTAAAGCCGACGCCCAGTACGTAGCAGCCGTCCTTGGCGAGCCGCTCGGCCCGACGCGCATAGTCCTGCGGGAGCGACGTCACGTCGCACAGCCCCTCGAGTTTCTCGTACGAGCCCTTGCAGAACACAAACCTGCGCCGTGTGTGCACGTCCTCGACGACCACGGCCATGCTGGCCTTGGTGTGGTCAAACTCGAACCGCTTGAGGATCTCGAGCGTGTGGGCCCCGTCGGGCGACTCGACGACCGTGCGCACGTGTTCATCGCCGTCGACGTCCACGACGAGCTCCTCGATGAGCCGCCACTGCGTGGCCTCGAGCATCTTGACTTCGACCTGGTTGCCGACCAGCTCGTCGTCCAAGTACCCGACCGCGTGGCACGTCGCGAGCGCAAACTTGAAGATCTGGCTCACGTCCGACGACGTCGGCGTCACGTCGTGGCTCTCGCGCTGGAAGACACTGCCGCGGATCTGGTGGGTCGCCTGGCCCAGCGCCTTGGCCGAGGCCGCTGGCACGACGCCGCGGAAGTCGAGGCCTTCCTTGGTGATCGTACCGGTCTTGTCGAACGCGAAGACGCGCACTTTTCCGCAGAGCGGCACGCGCGAGGCGTTGAGGCAGTAGATGCCGCGCGATTGCAGGCGTTGGGACGAGTTGAACTGGCCCACGGTGAGCACGACCGGGATGAGCGGGCTGAGCACGGCCGAGAGCATGAACACGCCGTAGACGAACGCGAACATGGTGTTGCTGAGTCCGGCGTTGTCCACGAGGAAGCGCATCGCGAGGTACGCGGCGATGATGCCATAGCCCAAGAGGAAGACCACGCAGGCCTTGAGGTGCTCTTCGTACTTGAACCGGACCAACGCCGGGTACAAGATCGACTGGATGAGCTGGCCGCGCACCGTGAGCGCGCCCGTGGTCGTGACGACCGCGAGGATCTCGTCGTGCGACTCATAGGACGACGAACTCGCGCCGGACGCGAGCGTGCGGCCGCCGGCAAACAGCGTGTGCTTCTTGCCCGTTTGGTCCTCGGCGTCGTAGGGCTCAGTACTGAGCGTGGGCACGGGGAATTTCTGGACGGGCATGGACTCGCCCGTGAGCGACGACTCGTCGCACAACACTCCGCCCTTGATCAGCACGAGGTCACAGGGCAAGTCCCAGTTCTCGACCACGCGCACGAGATCGCCCGGCACGAGCTGGCTGACTTTGATGGTCTGCCAGACGCCGTCGCGCTTGACGGCGACGCCGCCCTGGACCCGTGTCATCTGGAGCACACTCGCGAGGATGCGGCGCTTCGTGACAATGTTGAACGAAATCACGGCCACGATAATGACGCCATTCACGATCGCGACGTGGTAGTAGCCCGTGAAGAACCAGACGTAGTAGCACATGAGCTCGTACACGTAAAAGAAGCGGAACACTTCCCGCCCCACGAACCGCGCGGCGCTGGGCATCTGCACTTGGATCGTGTTGTTGCCGACCACGGCCTGGCGCCGCGCGACTTCCTGGGACGGGAGACCGTCGCGCTGCTCGAGCACTTGGGCAAAGGTCTCGGGCGTGGCCACGCTGCCCGGCACAAACTTGCCGTAGAGCTCGTCGTAGATGTACCGCAAGTGCTGGAACTCGACGAACCGGTGGCCGTCGGCGCTGGTCTGCACACTCAGCGTCTCTTCGTACCCGTGGCGCGACCGTGGCAGCAGCATGCCCTCGAGCCGCGCAATGAGCTGCGAGACCCCGGACCGGTCGGCGAGCGCAATCTCGCTGGCCTCTGGGTTGAACAGGTTCACGTACTGGCACCGGTCGAGCGGCTCGCGCACGCGGAAAAAGTTCGCGAGCTTGTCGTAGGTCACGACGAGCAACACGAGCCAGAGCGACGTGACGAGCCACACGAGCATGTAGACGACAATCAATACGTTCACGGGGTCGAACAGCGCCGGCTCAAAGTGGTGGTTGCTGTCGAGGATCACGACGATCATAATCGGAAACAGCGCGGCCGTGAGCACGACCAAGTACCCCAACACGGCGTGGCCCAAGAGCGAGTCGCGGAATCCGGTCTGCTCGATCGCGTCGGTCGTCGCGCGCAGCATCTCGACGTCGGTATTGCGCCGCGTGAGCATGGGCACGGCCAGCGCCGCGTGGCTCGGCGTGGTCTCCTCGAGGAACCGCGCGTGGGTGTCCTTGCCCATGACCACGGACGGAGGCCCGCCAGCAAACTGACTGGTACGCATTGGTTTGTGGAGCACGGGCGCCGACGCGGACTGGTCGACGCGCAGCGCCGTCGAGCGGCGCAGCACCGACAGCGATGCGCGCAGCGGCACCCACAGCAGCAGCGTCGCGACCAAGAGCCCGTAGGCCACGTACACGGCCATCAGCGGCGCCTCGGTGTATGTCTGGAAGCGGTAGCTCGCCGAGGTCGATGGCGACACGCACTGCGCCTTGGCGGCCGCGTCGACGCGGCCGTTGGGAAGCATGAGGCTCGTGCAGGTCGCGCCAACGATGAACGACGCGTTGGCGTTTCGTAGACTTGTGCGCGAGGTCCAGAAGGTGTCGCCGTCGCGCGCGTCGTCGGGCAGCGAGGCGTTCGTGACGATCGTGCCGCCGAGATCGTCGTCGATAGAGGTCGCGGGGCCGCACTGGAGCGTCTCACGCACCGAGTCGGAGGGCGGCGAGTACACGCGCTGCACGCGGCACACGGCCTGCGGGTCGTTGTAGCGGAACACCGGTGCATCGGGCGTGTAGAACGCCACGGGGAAGTTGACCTGGCGCGGCTGCTTCCAGCCGTCGGCGTAAAACTGGTCGTAGCTGTCTCCTTGCGGCCGCTGGAAGCGCGTGAAGAGCTCTTTCTGCGTGCCGTACACGCAGCAAAAGTACTGCGGCGCGTGGTTCACGGCGCAGGCCGGGAAGTCGAGCTGCGAGCGCATGGCGGTCGCGGGCGAAGAGAACCATGCCGATAGGAGCAGTAGTAGTACGACGGGGACGCCGTCGCGGTGACGTGTCATGTGTGGCGACTCGGACGCGGCGACGGGAGAACTGACTGAAGAGAAGTGAGAAGGCCAGAGGAGAGACCGTCGACGGAGATCGATCGATGGTGATGATGAGATGGAATTAGCACAGCGGATACCGGATCCACGAGCCGATGGATCGCGCACTGCGGTGGCGTGTTCTGATCTGGCAGAATATGAATAGCGTCGGCCCCGAACGAGCAAGTCTGGAAGTGGTCTGTGCCGTGCAAAAAGGTCGGAAGCTCTAGGTTCTGGAAACAGAAACCAGGTGCAACACGGTGTGGCTCGGCGACGGCGCACTGTGCAGGCGCCCTTGGGCGGGCTGGCGCCCCCACGCGCCTACGGATGAGAGAGGAGGAGCATAGGGTGCGCACGCCCAGTCCTGTCATCAAATGGTCGGAAGGGGAGGGGGCGACACCTCGTGTCCTGCATGCACACGAGCCCTCCCCTCCTCCCCTCGCCAGGTGGTGCTGGCTTTAAACGAGCCGCAGCGTGACGAATGCCGCCAGAGACAGGTATGCAGGTGATCGATCAGAAAGATCATAGACGGACGGGAATAGGATAGGCTGACGATAACGACACCACCAGTATGAACTGGCCAAGTGCGGGCGTGGAAGCGGCCTATCGATCCCGGCGGCGGCCAATTCGTATCGCCATTACACCAGAAACGCATACTCGGCTGTACATATAAGTAAAGCCCACGTACGGTTAGTCGCTCTTCAGATTTCTTTGTTCAGGTCCATGAGGTGGTGACTGGCACAGCCCTGCAGCTGAGACCATTGCATCCTGAAATAGACAGTCCATCCAGATGGAGCGCTTGGATTGGCTCGATACGATTCTGAATGTGACCTCATTGGCTGGAGGGATTTCCAACTCATCCCTTGTTGCCGTTTCGGTTCGGTGACGGCGGCTCCAGCTGCTTGAAACGAGACTGAGGCCGCTGACCACCTGAACCGCCTAAAGGTCAAAGCGAGCTCACGTGTGCAATCAGGCTCCATCACGCTGGACACGGAAGGTCAGCAATACCGTACACTGGATCCGGCTGCAAGTGGTCAGAGGTCATGCGGGGAGGGGTCGAAAACAACTGCCCCAGTCACGACGGCGGCCGTGACTATCCGGATACATATACTGTACCCTCCGAGCAGCTGATGCTGTGTGTCTGGTCAATGCTACTAGTGTGCGTCTCTGCATCTGCTTGTCACCTGCATCATGGCTACACACATCGGACCAACAGCAGTGTGATGATATGGATGGTGATGCATATTCAGATGGTGTATTTGAGCACTGGGGGGCGACGGTCGGTCCACCGGATCTAAAAAGACAAGCAGGATGCACCACAACGCACTGACGACGTGGCCGACTCCATCCACTTCTTGTAGATGCCGCCCATGGCCAGCAGCTCCGAGTGCGTACCCTACTCCGCGATCTTGCCGCCGCGATGCGCAATGATGATCGTCGTGCGCTTCTTCAGCGCTACTACCTTGTCCAAAGCTTCGTGCATGATCTTCTCGCTCTCCAAGTCCAGCGCGCTCGTGGCTTCCTCCAGCAGTAAGAACATCTCCTCGGGCTCTTCAAAAGCGCGCGTGCGATTGCAGTGCGTGGGGGCTAATCGATCGTCTTTGCACGATCTAGACGAAGTAATTCCTAGATCAGACAGGGAAGATAGACTGTTCGATAGTGTTTCCTGGGCCGCGCCTTCTCCCCCCTCGGCCACGCACGTGTAGCTGTTGTAGCCCGCGGGCAAGATGCAGATACACTCTTGTACGTCGACGCACTCGGCGTTTCGGGTGGCTCCTGCTTTCCTTCCTCTGTTCGGGATGTGGCACATTCATCGTTAGGCTCGTTTCTCGTGTCTGTATCTACCGCCCGCGCATGCTTTGGCGATCGCCTTCCAAGCGCAACGTGGAGACCTTGCCATGTTCCGCGACGCCTCCGATCTTCATCAACGTCCGTGTCCCAACTATAGTTGTTTCATCGCGCACACACAGCTGGCGGGATTGGTATCGTCTTGCGTTCGCAGCTCCACGATATTCACTCAACCGAACGAGGAAAGGGAGTGACATACAGGCCATTCTCTTCTCGAAATCCCGGAAGAGCCGCGTCTTGCCGAGCGACGCATCCACCAGCGCGTCCAGTAGCCTACACCCAAAATCTCCATGCTGACAGCGCGTCCCGCGCGATTGGCTCCAGCGGCGACGTGACCGTGCTACTCGGCAGCGCTGCGCGCAGCCTTTTGATGAGCGGTAGCATCTCGGACCGTGTCGCGCCACCCGATGCTCAAACGAGCAAAACACCAGCAGATTTCGCCCTCCCAATCCTGTGTCCCTTCGTATGTATAGCCGACCGATGACACTGACCGTGGATCTGTGTACTAGGAAACACATATGGATGGCTGGATGCCAGCGACGCGCTGTACCGCCAGAATGCACGCGTGTGGACCGGCGAAGACGGGCGAACAAACCCACCGAGCGCGTGCTGTTACGTTGTCGGCGCTCCTGGACGGCCTCATGCAGCACACACAGCCTCCTCCTGATTGCGAGTCGGATAGAGAATGGGGTAGGGCTCGCGCCCACCGATGCCGCTCGCCATCGTCGGCAGAGTGCTGGTCCTTTCCACTGCGCAGAAAGGCACGCGTCTCGGTGAGAGCAGCGTTTGTTGTTGAGGGATGGGAGGGTAGGGTTGGTGCCACCTCTTGCCACTCGACATCATCGTCGGAATGTTGGTCAACTTGAAGCAAGCGCCAGTGGTCTCCGCTGTGGCGCTTGCGTTGCGCCCCAACGTTGTCCCCGAAAAGCCAACCGCGCGTCTCTCTCAGTTCCCAACTTTCCCCGTGCAAGCAACAAAGCAACCCCCTGAGCATACGGACAATCGTATGCAAATGGCGCCAACGTCCGCGAACGACAGCGACTACGCCAAGGTCGAGACGCCCAAGGGCGACGTGGCCGTGCAGGTCTTTGCGCACGACAGCGACGTCGCCAAGCTCACCAGCAAGAAGAACAAGGACGGATCGTCTTCCGAGTCGGGCACTTCCACCGACGACGCTG
>JAADXJ010001054.1:0-11401 GCA_023337735.1 Pythium biforme
ACACTGTCACACGTCAATCGCCACGCCAACTCCCCCTCAAAGCGTCCCTCTAAAACCGTTTCTCACAAGAACCGACCGGCTTCGTCGTGTAGTTTTCACCCATATTTTTCTTCCTTTTTTTCTTCTCGAGGGACTGGCGCCGATGTGGTGCCCTTCATTGTTGCTGTAACGTGCGCGCTCGTTCACAGTTGGCCGCTGGATTCCTGCTGCGAGTTACGATCATTGCATCCATCTCCTTGCCGTTTTCGGCACGGACACTCCGCTCCTCGGACAATGGTTTGTGCGACTAAGCAAGGGGTTAAACTATTTATTTGTTGGGGTATATATGACAAAGTCAGCCACTTTGACTGCTGTTGGCTCAGTTGTAGAGCCATGTAAAATAGATTAAGGAAAGAAATCTATCGTTCATGAAAGGTCGCACGCGCGATCTTGTCGCGACGACCCACTGCCACGCGGGACTTTCCACCAGATCCCACGTTACCAGCAAGACAAGCAAGTACCATGGAAGCCCAGGCGATCGCACAACAGCAGCGCTATCCACCGGAGCCGCCGCTTTCGTTCCTGCAGGCACAGCCGCGCGGTGCACTGGCCCAGCAACTCTACCCGCCGGAGCTGGCGCCGTCGTTCCCCCCAGACACAGCGCTCGCCGACCAGCCGTACCCGCCGGAGCCGCCGCTCACGTTCCCTGTGCTTGACGACGTCGACGCGCGAGGGCTGCGTGCCGAGACCAACGCGCTCACGGCCGAAGATCTCTCGCGGCTCAGCGTCGGCCATGCCAAGTCCGTAAAGGCCATGAACCCGTCGCAGCTGTATACGACAGCGGGCTTGTTCATGGTAGTGGTGGGCGTGATATTGGTCGCGGTGGTGCGTCGCAAGGAACGAGCGTCGACAGCGACGAAGAAGAGCGACGCGCAAGGGCGAAGCGTCGCATTTACGGATTCGTACGAGCCGTTCTTAGGGTGATGTGTGAGAGTACTAATTCATATTAGCGTGCGAGGTCTTGTGCTATGTCGTTTCGTTCGTCTGGCTCTGTGGTGGTCCGATCAGAACGAACGCGTCGAGCCCTCTGCGGTTGAGAGAAGCACTGATATGTATATGTTCCAGGAGATGAAGGAAACTGAACCCAGCTCTGAGATGACCCCGTGGAGCCATCGTCAAGCTGAAACACAAAACAATAAATCGCTCACACCTACTATGTTGCGGTACTTCCTCCCTTCTCATGCCCGCGTTGTGTTGGGTCGTCGCTGTTTGTGATTCAAGCCCTAGACAACAGGGCACACGTCGACGAAGCTGTGGATGTTCGCCGTCGGCGTGGACCCATATACTGGCGACACGTACACGGACTTGTAAATCGCGTATCCTGGGTTCGTCATGTTCACCGTTTGCGACCCCAGGATGCCCACTTTGGCCGTCCCTTGCGCGCAATTGGGCGCGGTGTAGAACCACCACGCTCGCGTCTGGCCAGCAATCTTGGTGGCGACGATCGTGTCCATGCCGCTGCTGCCAAAGCATGCAGCGAACGTGTAGCAACTTCCAACTTGGACATCGACGGCCACGGACTGACCCGTGGCTTTGTTCTTGAAGCCGACCTGGGCGTCCACCGGTGGCGGCGTCGGTGCGGGGGTTGGCGCAGGCGTGGGCGCCTCGGTCGGAGTGGGAGTTGGTGCATCGGTCGGGATAGGAGTTGGCGCTTGCGTCGGCGCCGGAGTTGGTGCCTCGGTCGGAGCGGGAGTTGGTGGCTCGGTCGGTGCGGGAGTGGGTGCTTCAGTGGGGCTGGGAGTTGGCGCTTTCGTCGATGCAGGAGTTGGCGCTTCGGTCGGCGCAGAAGTTGGTTCCTCGGTCGGCGCCAGAGTTGGCGTCTGAGTCGCAGGGATCGGTGCCGCAGTCGGTGCGCTTGTGGGCGCGTCAATCGGCGTGGCCGTGACCGACGGGGTTGGGTCCGGATCGCTGGGGCACCCCAATCGCTTTGTCGCGCCGTCGGCGCCACAAAGCGCCACGGTCATCACGGCCAGGACTGACATGAGACCGAACGCGCGCATCAGTAGGAAGCTTGGGAACGTGATGTCAGTACAGTAGATGCGAAGCAAATTCGGAAGTGAGTCCGCACCGCGGGAGCTCCACTACGGCGGGGCCGCACACCACAGCACAAAGTGGCCAGTGGTATAGGCTGCGATGGTGCACACCCTGTGGGAGCACACTCTCCCGCGTGGCCGTTTTTCGACGCACGCAGACGGTTCCTTCCTTGGCGCGTTCGGCCTGGTCATGCACACGTATTGACCACAATCTGGAAGAACAGCGAACAACTGGCTCGTCCCTTAACCTCGTGTATTTTTGCGACGTGCACGCGCGGTGCAGTCAAAGGCAGCGGAAACAAACCGACCAATGGCCCGCTATTGGTTGCCCGCCGAATTCGAACAGCGCTTGAACGAGGTACGTGTAGATGTACACGACTCGACTCGGAAACGTGGTGCAGCGTCCGTCTGCATACAGCACAGAAGCTTTCTTGCGCCATGCCATGCAACTTTCACAACCGTTTGTTGTTGCAGTTCCTTCGACACCCTGTTTGTTGTCGTTGTGTGAGCTTGTGCTCCTGCACAGAGCCGTGACGGTGTGCTGGACGCATACCGACTCCAACTCATTCCGCTTCAAGGTTTGTGCAGCACACGTATTCATGACTCGCCCTCAGATCAGTCAAGACAGATGCAGCCCGCCACTGAGCGAGTCGCTGCCCTGAGCTGCTCTATGGCATCGACTGAGGGAGTGGCTCCTTGCTACCAGTAAAGTACCCGGTGCACTATCAATGTCTCTTGCGCGGTCACCAGAGCCTTCAAGTCGGTGTGTATCGTGCGGGATAGTTCCCCGCAACGGCAAAGTATAACACCAAACGGGACATGCCGACGGCTCCACATCGTCCAGTACCACGTAATACAACTTAATAAAATTGCCCTCTGTACGCCACATACAGTATGGCGATCGACAGAGCACTCTCCGCGCTGGCCGAGCAGCTCTCCCCACCAGAGCCGGAAGCTGAGCGGCCACATTGGTGTTCGAGGACGATCAGGAGTCGCTGCCAACGCTGGACCGTGTCTATCAACACGACGAGTGACGTGCCTAAAGGACGACGCAGCCATGGTTAACAATGGTCGCCAAACAATGCAGTACACTTGTATTTATGCCACATCGCAGTGGCGTGTCTTACAGCACTCCCTGTCACGATCGATGTCCACTGCACGTCCTAGACAACGGTGCACACGGTCGTCGAGCTGATGATCTTCTCGACCGGAGGCTGTGCCCGTGTCGCCGACACGTACACGGACTTGTAGGTCAGGAATCCGCGGTTCGTGATTTCCAACGCGCGCTGGCCAATCAAGGCCGACGCGTACGGAGTAGGGCAGTTCGGCATGGTGTAGAACTCCCACGTAGAGAGCTCACCAGGAAGCTGAGTCGTGACGACCGTGTCCATGCCATTGCCTCCGAAGCACGCGTCGAACGTATAGCAGCCGCCGACTTGGACCTTAAAGACCGCCGATCGACCGGTAGCGCTGTTCGAAAGGCTCAACTGGAGGAGGGGCGTTGGCGCAGGCGTGGGCGCCTCGGTCGGAGCGGGCGTTGGCGCAGGGGTCGGCGTCGAAGTAGGCGCAGCTGTCGGTGCCTCGATCGGTGTCGGCGTTGGTGAGTCCGTGAGTGACGGGGTGGAGTCGTCGGGGCACACAGGTCGGAGCGTGGCAGCGCTGACGCCTCCAAGTGCCATGACCACCACGGCAGTGAACGAAACGAGACGGACCCCGAGCATGTTGTCTGGGTTTTGTGGTTGGCGGTATCGCTGGGCGACTGGGAGCAAATAAGCAAGTGAGACCTCAAGACTGCGCTGTATTGGAGAGCTTCGATTTGGTTGCAACGGCCCATTGCAGATGTACTGTACTACTGACGGTACAGTGGTGCCACGGTGGAGCCGCTGGCCTGTCAGGTCAGAGGCCGCCTCAGGCCAGTGGCCTCATCTGCCTCCTCGTCCTGCGTGGCTCTCGTCCTCAAGTTGGCCTCTACTAGTTCGTTAAGTGTATTACTGGACCGATTCCCGTAGGGATTTAGCAGCCTTCCTAAAGCTAAAATTTCGGTTCTCGACGTTCCAGATCGTGTTTAGATCGCCTCCACCCCCTCGCTAGATCGATTCTGAAGAGGGCCCCCCCCCTCTTCAGATATTTAGACCGTTCTAAACTTGCAAAACCTTATACCCTGTTGAAAACTATCGCTGTTTTGGTTGAAGTTGGCGGATCCCAAACGAGGGACACGTAGGAACGCCGCACTTGAAACGAGGGATTGCACTTCTGGGAAACCCGCTTATATCACGACTTCAACGGCAAGAGGCACAGAGCAACATCGCGGCTAACGACAAGCACCGGGAGCACGACATGGCTGGAGGAGCGCGGCCGAAGAAATCAGTGGGAGGGCGCAAGCCCGGCGCCGAAGGGTACAGTGACGAGGATATTGCTGCGCTTCTTGCTGCAGATCTGCGAGTTCTCGTTCCAACTCATCTTCCCAATCATCGTCGTCGCTCATAGCGAATGAAATCCTTTGAGATGTGATGCTCTTCAAGGCGAAAGTTTAGAGCACAGGTTTTCTGCGGGATTAGGAAGAATTCTACATTTTAGGATAGAACGCGAATTTAGCTTTAGGAACCCTCTAAAATCCTACGGGAATAGGTCCACTCACAATGAGTTCTGGCCTGGTCACGTGCCCCACGTATCACCTGCTGAACTTTCGCAGATTTTCCAGAAGGCGGACGTATTTATTTCAGTATCCAGATAAAATAGGCCCATCGGGAACCAAAGGCTCACATGGCCAAGCATGCCCAGTCCGGACAGGCTTGGCCATCAGCCACATCGAACTTGTCCGTTTCGCTCCGCGATGACACAACGTGACCTGGTGACAGGGAGCTGCGCTGAGCCTGCCGCGCCTCGTAGAGCGCGCGCTGCGACTGGCACTGCAACCCGGAACAAATGCACACCAGTCCTTCACGCAAGTTCATAGATCGCTCTAATTTGTATTACTACGGTTACGGACAACCTGACTACATAATGCTGCACTGTCGCCGTTGCCGAGTGATACTACGGCTGTCTACACTGAGCACTTGGTCGAGAACGCGGCGATGTATGCGTTGGTCGGGCCCGCTGAAGTCGTTTTAAGAACTAGGAACGACTGTGGTACGTGGGGATCGCTTCGTCCGAGTTGTACGAACGAACGCCGTTGGCCGACACTGTCTTGGCCCACGTCTCGCAGTTCGCTGTCGAAAAGAAGTGTACCGACCGCGAAGTCATGGACATGGCGTGTGGACCCACGGGAAACCCATCGATCCCTTAAGAGAATCTGGCGGAACGTGTAGCCCACGCCAGTGGCCGGGTTCTTAAACGACACAGACTGTTTTGAGCTCCCCACGCCTGCCGAGAGGTTGATGTCGGCGTCGAACGGAGGTCCTGGAGTAGGCGGAGGAGCCGTGGGCGTGGGCGTGGGAGTCGGAACTACCGTAGTCACTGTCGGTGTGGCAAGTTTGAAAGTGATGGAGACGCGCGCTTTCCACCTCGAGCAGACATGCACTGTACTGTGATGTCATCCTGGTAGAGAGCAGCTCTGGTGCGTTCAGCTCTCAGTGAGTTCTGTCCCGGCCATGTAAACCAGGTGGTGGCCGTACTCGGTAGTGCTTGACTGCAGTACTGTACCTACCTGCGCATTCGGACGAGTTAAAAAAACGTTAAATGGCATGATGCGACCGGTACTAGTAGTGTTGGAATGGACTTAGATTCACTTTTTGGTGGCATAAAACATCCCAGTTTCTAAACATTCCTGCACTTTTTGAACGAATTTGAAAGGGTATACTGTACGATGGAGTGGACGCTTTATGCACAGGAAGCACATTTGGGCACATTATACTGCAATATACTTCGATAAAATACCTGGTCACAGAGAACATTTCCAAAAAGTGGACGAAAAGTGCAGTATCTATCGGAAACTTACACAAAAAGTGATGGAAAAGTACAGCACTTTTGAAAAAGTGTTGCAGCTTTTAAAATATAACGGAAAAGTGGTGAAAAAGTGGACGAAAAGTGAACGAAATGTGGAAGCCGGCGTCCACCCATTTCGAGAGAAACCTGGTACACTGGAACTCTGGTTCACGAAGAATACATGTAGTGTAGTAGTCAGAGTGAATGCCTTAGCTCCAGACTTGCACAAAAGTCGCATCAAGGGCTACCCGACGATAGTGTCGATGTTCTCCGTGCTGCGTGTGCAATGACAATACGGCACAGTACTACAAGGGATGCAGATAACATGACACCATGTGCGATTACCGATTCAACAATAAATATAGGACAACACCTTCCATTTTTTCTTGCTCAGGGCCACTGAAAGTGTGATATTATCACTCCCCTTCGACCCAGCGCGGCCGCTATGTGAGCAATTGCAACCGTGTAATAGTGCGAGTCATCTCGCGTAGTGTCTAATTGACATGCTGGGGATTAGGCCAGTGGGGCAAGCGGAACGCAGAGAGGAAAATCGCATGAAATCACAAGGCATAAATGGGCAATAACGATCGTCTTGCAACAGGGTATCCCAACGAGGACACGAGGTATATGATAATTTGGGTGGGCACTTTGGTGATCTGACAGCTGTACACATCGAGGTGCCTATGTTGGTCTAGTCGCAAGGCTGCGCTGGGTGCTCGCTTACAGGCATTAGGGCTGCGAAGAAAAGAGAAACAGTTTGTTGCGGTGGGTGCTCATGTGTGAATAGTCATGGCTATATGGGATCGATGCTTCGCTAACGCTTCGACCTCACTGACGCTGCGTCTGGGGGTCTGTGGAGCGAGAGGTAAAATGGCAAATGAACAAGCTGCTGTGTTCCAATTAGGTGGGAATAAAAGTCTCTCCAGATAGAAAGTTTCACGAAAAATACGACTGGTAGTTTGCACGCCAGATTTGAAATTTACCGAGTCCCGAAAAAGTGGATCTAAGCATTTTGTGTAGAGTAGATTGACTCTCAGACGTCCAGCGGCCAACGTGACAATCTAGATGACACATTTTGTGTCCCAACGAAAGTGGCCAGTGCGTCAGCTGTCATAACCAGTGTCTTGTTGTCGTCCAGATGCCTTTTCCGGGCGTCTTCGAACAACACGTCTGCCCCGCTCTCATTTTCACATTTTGCTCGGTATTAATTCGGTCCCCACGAAACCACCATCCTCAAGAGCCACAGAGATGCATGGACTTCGTCTTGCTTCGTTAGTGACCATAGTCACCCTGGTGCTCGGTAGCATCGGCACCAGCAGCTTGCGAGCGACTCGGACGACTCTCCATCGATCACGTCAACGCCGACGCCGGTACCGTCTGAAACGCCCACGCTGTCGCCCACGCCACTGCCGACAGAAGCGGAGACGCTTGCACCAAGAGGGGCAGGCTGCCTCGTTTCTTCAACGTGATCTCGCGCGTTCTGGAAGATCGACGAGTTGAACCCAACCAGTTCGTCTCAGTTCTGAGAAAAATCAGTCTGGGAGTGATGGTCTCACACGAATAGGAGACTGGGAGGCTCCATGTCTTCGTCGTTTCCCATTCGGTGCCGCCGTCGCCATGGTCAAGCGCGCGCTTGTCGTCGACCTCCATCCGTCGTCCGTGTGTCTTGCCGTCGCGAGCCATGAGGCCGCGTGCCACCTGATCGCCGACTTTGCCGGCCGCGTCGTGCACCCGCTGAGCGCTCCGCAGTTGTGGAGTGCTGCGACTACTGGCGATGACGCCAAACCAGCGGTGCCGCTTCCCGATTGCGTCCTTCCCGATTGCGTCCAGCTCGTCCAATCATTGATACTCCAGCGCGATGAGCCACTGGAGAATACGTTCACCGTGCGATCAGCCGTAACGGCGCTGCTCCGAGGCCTCAAGGCGTTTGCAGAGAGCCGCTTGGAGGCGGATCTCATGGACCTCGCGGTCGCGCTTCCGCAGTCTTTCTCCCACGCTTCGCGTGAACTCGTCCAGTCGTGTGCGTTCGACGTCGGCTTCGCGAACTACAAGCATGTGCGCCAGTCGGTGGCTGCCATGATAGCGTACCGCATCGAGGAGAGCACGATGGAACTCAACGTGCTCGTCGTGGACGTGGACGCGACAGGAGTCGAAGCGATCCTATACAGTGTCGAAGAAGGCGTTTTTGATATTCGTAACACAAGTCGTCGAATCCAGGGTCATTCCCGCGACCTCGCTGTGTCGGTCCTTGAGGCCGTGGCGTGCGTCTTGGAACAAGCGCAAGTCGCCAGTGATCAAATCGACCACGTGCTCTTTATGGGCGATGCGATTGACACCGAGGAAGCTCTCGCCATCTTTGACGATTCACTCGACGAACGGCTGCCGCTGGCCACATTTCACAATACGATCGAGCCACGTGAAGCCTGCGCCTACGGCCTCATTGACTTCATGCGCACGACCATGGCGCCGAGCGATCCTTCCCAACTTTTCATTTGCTTGACTCCGGTCGTATTCGATGTCGCGATCGAGGCCTCGGATGGAGTCAGCGCGCAACTCGTAGCGCGCAACACGATGCTGCCGACTAACAAGACGACACGTATCCGGGTCTTTAGTGACCAAGAAGATGGCACAGTGCACCTTCGCTTCTGTGAAGGCCAACGACCGGATTTCCAAGACAATGTGTTTCTAGGGGCACTGCCGATCAATGGACTGCGCGCTGGCTGGAACGAGCTGCAGGTGCGGGTTGACGTGACCGTCGACTACAGCTTTCAGATCAACGTGGCGGCTGTATTTGTATTGGACGGAAATCTCACGCCTTGTGGACAACTCGCGATCTCAAGTGCGGTGGTCAACATGACAGCAAACGACATTACGGGCTATTTTGACGAACTGGAGCGGATGCCGACGAACGCCGAGAGGATCGAGCTGCACCAGCGCGTGGAGCAACGCAACTGTACTGAGGCCTTGGTGGCTGCAGCGTGTGGGCTTGTGCCCCACTCCAGAACCAATCCACTCGCTTTACAGCATGGCGATGTTCGCGTGGTCAAGTTTCAGACCTCCAACAGTACGATCGCAGACCTCGAAGCCGAGAATGCGCCGACAACAGAGCTACTCGATCGGTTGGGTCAGCTGAATGCACAAGATCATACGTTAGATGCGGAGAGACAACTCCACGATACGGCACTCGCGCTGCTGGGCGACCGCATTCAATGGCGCACGAGATCTCTGAGCGACCGCTGCTGGCACTGCGTCGCATTTCTCAACACGACGAGCCCAGACGAGCAATGAATGGGTTCTGCACCGACGGCGGTGATCAACGCCGCGGAGTGCTACGACCAACCCCCAACCGTGGTGACCGCGGTCAAAGGATGATGATCGTCAAACCTGGTTTTCAGACGGGCAAGACACCAGAGTTGATGTGAAGCTTGGTTTTTAGAGTGAATTCCCTACAGCTTGCATAGATAGACGCGGCATGTCCGTGTTCGTACGCTTCATGACCGTTAGAGCGCAGTATCTACTCTGTGCTTGCTCTCTCGGATCGTCAGCATTCGCAAGGGTGCGCGAGGGTTTCGTCCCGTTGAAACCCTACGACGCTCGGCAAACTTCGTTGAAGATGTGAATATCCGCCGCCGCCGTGTTCCCTCCGATCGGCGAAACGTACACCGAGATGTAGGTCAGGAATCACGGGTTCGTCATGTTCATTTCCTGTGTCGCCCAAAGTCCCTGGCTGATCGAGAAGTCCGCGCACTGTTGGGCCGTATAGAGCTTCCACGACGGCTGATCGCCAGGGCGCTTGGTCGCGCTCAACGTGTCGATGCCGCTGGCAAAGCACGCGGAGAACGTGTAGCACGTGCCCAGCTGGACGTTCAGCAGCACCGACCGACCGGTGGCTCCGTTCTTGAGGCTCAGCTGGCCGGCTGCGTGGGCGTTGGCGCAAGCGTCGGAGCCTCAGTAGGCGCGAGTGTCGGAGCCGCAGCCGGTGCGTCAGTCGGTGCCGTGGTTGGCGCCAACGTACGTGCGTCTGTGGGCGCTGAAATTGATGTCGGCGTCGGCATGACCGACGGGGCCTCCTCCGAGTCGCCGGGGCACGCCAGTCTCTGCATTGTCGCGGTCTCGGCGCTTCCAAGGACCAGGACCATGACGAGAACCACTGATGCAAGGCGGATCGTATGCATCGTTGCGTGTCTTGCGGCTGGTGAGTTTAAGCGGGGGTGCAGCGCAAATGCGAAAGTGAGACGGCTCTTGAGCAACGGGGACAGGAAGCACTGAGAACACCAAAGTGGTCTCAGCACGTCCGCGAAAAGCTCTATTCCGTGAACTGGTGTTGTTCGGGTAACTCACCGTGTGGTGCAGTGAGTTTTGGTCTGGTGATGCGTCATACACTGATCACGACAAGCCAAATTTCAGTGGCTCCAGAGATATCGAACGCAGCGAAACCCAGGGCGAGCATCTTGATGGTATCTTGTTCTGGCGGTTTCGTGTAGAAATGCCACGCAAAAGCAGAAATGATTGGGAAGCGCAGCGCCAAATGTCTGGCGTGTCGGTTCGGCATGTGTACGGCGACGATAAAGCCCACGCCCAACGGCAGGTTCTCGAGGATCGGCGGGTCAAGCCAGAACCACTGCGAGCGCACGACGTCCCAGGTCGTGAGGAACGTCGCAATCGCGTCGACGCAGCACACTGAGACGACCGTGATTGCGTGCATCCACCGCCAGTTCCAGTGGAGACCGTACTTCATGGTGGACCAGAGCACGAACGCAAAGATCGAGTTGCCCACGACGCCCGCGATCGTGTCGTTGATGGGCTCAACACCGGCCCAGTACGATGCCATCGGCGAGCCGCATGTGACCGACAGTTTCTCGAAGATGCCCGAAAAGAACTTGTACGCGATGACTTGGTACATGGCGCGTGACTGCAGCAGCTCCCAGAACTCGGCGAGGTAGTTCTTCAGGTTCACACCGGGGTGTTTTTCTTCCTTGATAAAGAACCACGTGCACGGGATCACCGGCACCGTGCAGATCGTCAGGATGAGCATGAGCTGTGGGAACGAGAGCGAGAAGCCAAAGTCACCGCCGTAGTCTTCGCCATTGAACAGGAAACCCGTGAGCAGTTGTGAGACCGTGACGAAGATCGTGCGAACCATGTAGATCGTGGTCTGCGTCGTGCCGCGCACGGCCTCAGGCTCGCGCTGCGCGAGCTCGACGACCACACCATCGGCGGCGACGTCGGCACCAACATAGCCCACGGCCGCGAGCATCATGAGGATAATGAGCTTGCCACCCATGTCCGGGGCATCCTGGTTGATGTTGAGCCAGTCCTCGGGTGTGTACAGCGACGGCTTCTTGTCGTGGAGTGCGCGCACGAGGTAGTATGGCTTACCGATCTTAGAGAAGGCCATGATGAGC
>JAADXJ010001055.1:0-11382 GCA_023337735.1 Pythium biforme
AATACACGGTCATTTTACGAGTATCTAAAAAAAGCTCGACAACGGAAAAGTTTTCGAGGGGCCGCACGGTCTATCGACCGCCGGCGTGATTCGGCCCGAAGTTTACCTGGACGAGTCGTACTGCAACGTCAACCACGTCAGCGGGAAGACATGGTTGACGTCTGACAAGATCTGGTTCGGAAAAACTGGCAAGGGGCCACGGTGCGTAGTTTTCTTTGCGTTGAATCGTGTTTCTTTTCTAACTATCGACTATGTTGTTTCGTGTAATGCTTGCATTATAGCAGCAGGTATAATAAAGACTGTGGGTTGCGTGACTACTGGTGCCTTCGTGGAGGGCTCGATAAAAGTCTGGAACTCCACGCTCAAGCGGGTGCACTGGGAGGATGACGACTACCACGGGAACTTCGACGCCCCGCAATTCGAGCGGTGGTTTGAGGCGCTGTGCCAAACGCTTAAAGCGCAGTACGGTGAGTGCAATATTCACATGGACGGAGCCTCCTACCACAAGCGCATCATCAACAAGTTCCCGACGAAGTCCTGGCGGAAGGCAGACATCGTCAAATGGATCACAGGTACAATGGTGATTTACTTTTACGCCTTGCATTCATTCTCACACGTTTTTGTAAATTCTAGATAATCTGGGGTTCGCGTTCAGTCCCAAGGCAACGATCCCAACGCTGCTCGAGCTTGTCATCTACCGCGAGGCGCCCAAGTACATGGCGACGCAGATCGCCACCAAGTACGGCCACCTCGTCTACTACACTCCGCCGTACCATTCCACCCTCCAGCCAATCGAGCTGATTTGGGGCATGGTGAAGGGTGGGATTGCTCGCTCGCCGGCGAAGAACGCAGCCGACCTAGTCGAGAGAGTGGTGGCCGGCCTTGAGGCCCACAAGGATCGCTGGTTGAGCGTGTTTCGGCACGCTTAGGGTCACGAAGATGCATTTGTTGAGAGTGCTCGACAGAAAGCCGCTACTGATTAGAACTGTGATAGTTAATATTTGGATGGACTGCTGTGAACGCGACGTTACATCGGAAATGAGACGCTTTGGACCCTTCGAGCTCGATAAAATCGCCTGTCCCATGAACACCACATGGTTTTACTCTCTCAGCCAATGGCGTATCCCCATTTCACGAACCCTATTCACGAAGAAAAAATGAGCCCGAGACACGCCGGGAAAACGTTTACAGCGCAAAAACGGTGGCGAATCACGCATTTTTGACCACAGATTCGGTTTCGCGCGACGCGATTACCGCTTAGAGCATGGCTACCGATATGGGTTTTCCGGAAATTCGAGAAACTGTGACTGGGTGAACACTGTATTCATGACTTCTGCAGAATACAATAGCGTATGATTGGCTGAAAAGATCGACTTTCCTGAACGGCTGACACACATTCTCCTTTTTATAGCTGGACCGAGAGAGCGACAATTGCCATTAGCATGACGAGGAAGGGACGTACGGACGTTGGGACGTTGGGACGTTGGGACGCAGAAAGGCAATGACGCTGGGAGGTAGAAAGGCAGGGATGCAGGGAGGCACGGAGTTCGGGTGGGAGGCAGAAAGGGGGCCAGAAAGGCTTGGAATGGCTAGGTGTAAGGCCGAGAGACATGCCGGGAAGGAGGCCGGGACGTATGGGCCATGGAGAGACGGATGGATAACGGAGGAAGGTCAAAACCGAAACCAGGAGGAACGCTGGGGGAGGAAGGCCTATAGGGAGGCCGTGCGGAAGACCGGTAGGGAGGCCGGTAGGGAGGCCAATAGGTAGTGGTGGGTGATCCAGGGGGGAGGCCGGGAGGGAGACGGGGGAGGGAGGCAGCGAGGAAGGGGAGGCAGGGATGGTGGGTGGGTGGAGGGAGCGAGGGAGGAGGTGGGGAGAGATTGCAGAAGCGATAACGACATATTTATACGAGGGGAGGTAAACGAGAGGAGGCGTGGCGTAGGTAGCACATCTGGTTAATGTTGTACTTGCGAGCAAGTCAAGGTGAGCGCGTAATTTTGGGATAGGAGGCAGGCACGACGTTTTGATGGGATGGGCACACGAGGAAAATAGGATGCTTCAGTGATTGCTGGGCAGCGGCTTCAAGCAGTCTACAGATTCATTCCGACTTGGCTCACCTTGCCCAAGACAGGAAGACAATCGATCGAGGCACGCCTGCCTGATATCGCAAGCCCGATGGCCAGTTCCCCCAAACAGCCAACACCGTTAGAGACTGGTCTGGTCGAGATCGAGGTAACTATACACTCGAACATGGTGGCTGTGACACGCTGGCGGGGTCCAGGCGTGTCAAGTATCCTAGTGATACAGTTGAGGAGCAGCTCGACTGTTTAAAAAGCCTCTCACCGTCAACCCATGATCAACTGAGCCATCTCAGCCGACTTGGACAACATTGTACCATGAATCGGGTACATTGTTTGCTCGTGTTGCTTTCTTTTCGGCATCCATGCACTCAACATGCCTGGGCGACGGATCATCGAAGGAGATTTTAGCAGATAACGAGACTCAGCACGTGAACCGTGGGATCCCGTGTTGAGGGGTCGTTGGGAGATTCCTGATCCAACGTGTCCCCTCCCAGCACCCTCGAGATGGCTGCTTTGTGAGATCCGTCAAAAGGATGTGAAAGACAAGCGTGACACTCCAGCCAGTTGAGTCAGAACAAATGGACATCGAACCAGTCTGATCTTCGTTCATTGCCCTCACTACCGCTGCTGGAAACGGAGAAACCCTTGGAGCCGGGCATACCCGCCTGTAATACCCAACGGACTCGACGCCAGTTCCAACGTATATACCCTAATTCGATACGTATGGATCATATATTATTGGTTTGAACAATAATATCCCATTATGCACTGTTACACCCGCCGAACCCACCGAATAATGAGAATATCAACTTATCACGCCAGAAACGATTTTTTTCTTGGGGTCGACCGCCGTGCCTCCCCGAAGAGAGAACGCCGTTTGTATTGGGCGAGCAGGCACGGCTGCGCGGCGGCGCTCTCGCACAACACGCCGCCGCGCTGCCCGATGCACGCAGTTCGCAATTTGCCAGCTCGGCACCAAGCGGCCTTCCCCTCCAGCTTCGTCCCCCGCGCCCCGCGCCTCACGCCAAGCCGTCGACCCTGTGCTCCAAGTCCCCCCAAGCCGCTCAGGTCTCACGCGACGGTCTCTCCGTTCTTCAAGGCGTAGCGCCGCGTAACCTTCTCTCCGTCTCCAAGTTCAAGTCTCACGTGACTGTGTCCAAGTCACACGTGACGGTCGCTCCGGTGTCCAGCGACGGTCTCTTCGTTCTCAGCGCCACACGTGACAGTCTCTCTAGTGGTCTGTTTCCACGGCACGGTCCCCCCACGTCTCCCAAGTGCCACGCGACAACCTCTCCGCCCTCCTGAACCTTCGACGATCCCCGAGATGGACGTACCTGCTGAATTGCCGTGCAAGTACAACGGTGGCATGTGCCCCAACTTGCGCGCGGTACGCAACAACAAGCTGCTGCGCGTCTGCGAGTTCCACCGACACCGCGCGAACGTCCACCAGAAGGACTACCAACGCCGCCGCAAGAGCCAGTCCAAGATGATCAAGAGCACCGGTCGAGCAACGCCGATGCCACGCCCAGTGCAGCCATCTGTGGCGTCTGTCCAGACAGCAGGAACCTCGGAACCCGCTGCACCAGCACCGCTCGTCGTCTTTGTGCTGGCGAGTGAGATGGAAATCGGTCAGTCGCTCCACCTTTTGTCCAACGCCGGTACTCTCAGCGTTGGGCAGCCATACCAGGTCGTGTCAGCGGACCAACTCCAGGGTTTCCTACGCTGTATGGAAACCAGCTCAGCCACCAGTGGAGTTGATGCGTGTATGGACAGTATGACACTCGAACCTTGTCAGATGAAGCAGACCGTTGAGGATCTCGAGCCGTTGCCGTACGTCGCCGGTTTTGAAGAGCTGGAGGCGTTGCTGTTCGAGCACGCCGGCGATTTCGTGAGCTCTCTCTTTGCCAAAGACGATTGGCCAACTGGCTTGTTCGCGTGAACGGGCGAGCGCAATTATGTGTGTTTTCTGAAGTTACGCGAACGAGCGGCGTCACGTCTACGTGTAGATGATTAAATATTCGAGGCCGAAAGAACTGGAAAATAAATTGAGCAGCTGCATCCTACACCTGACGATCGCACCTTTGAGCCTTCTGAGACTTGGGGAACAACGCATTAGGATCCTCAATCTCATGTGGAATCTTCACAAGAGCGGGAAACGCATAAAGCTCGAGCTCTCTGCGCTCCATAACATACTGCTGCGTGTGTGTGGGAGGTAATCGATAGACTCCAAGAGACAGGATTCGACGAACGTCTACACATCTTATCGAGTCGTGTACTGTTCGGATTTGCATTATCCTCGTCACGGGAATGGCTATCACTGGATCGTCTATGAGTAGAAGCGCTCGACGACAGGGTCGCGTGGGTGCTGGGATCGCTGCATGTAGTCTGATCGATGTGTCCTGTGACCCTGCTGCTCAAGTATTGGTGGAATCATAATCGTCGATACACTCTAAAGACCTCTCCGAATGCATGCGTTGGACCTCACCGAGACGTAGGAATAGCGCATCAACCAAACTGAATACATGATACACATTTTTATGGATACGCGGAAGACTAGACAGCATGTCGAGACGGCAATAGTTCTCATTCGTTCTCATTCGTGTAAGCGCGGAAGAAATCTTCGAAGTCGTCGCGTGATGCGCGGTCAAATAGGTCCCAGGTCGACGTCGCGGAAACGTCGGGGTCCCAAACAGTCAAGCCAGTGATGTACAATCCACTACCTGCGTGGTCAGCACTTCTCTCGACGCGGTCAACGTCGGCAAGTAGTGGTTCATCTCGTTCGTTTCGCCCGCGTTCCAAAACGTCTCCGTTCGGATATAGGGTGTGGCACTTGTCGAGCCGCGCGCGGTCATGCACGTCCATCGAGCCGTCACTGGAAGCATCGCTTGGCTGCCACACAGGGATCGTACTCGTACCCCAGTCCGAGAGACTCTCGGCCATCGAGGAATCCAGTGGTCCCAGTTCGGTAAACAACACGTGAGCTGCTGCGGCCTCCGGCACGTTGTCCCTCAGAAGATCAAAATCTCCGGCCAACGAGTTGCAGCCGGACAAGTCGGAAGCGTCATCTCGGAAGTCTGCGGCAGGCAGTCGGCCGGGATCGCGTTGCATCATAGCTTGGGCGGACTGCGGATCGTGTGCGTGATATCCATTGAACGCAATCGTCTCGACACCGAGCAGCGCGTCGACGTAGATCTTGGCACTTGGGTGCATGTTCGTTGCCTCTGAACTCGTCAGTGGTGTGTACGTGTGCCGCGATTTGTATTTCGCTTGATGCTGTGTCGCCTTGTGCCGGTGTTTCTCACAGAGACGAAGCTGCACACCACTGGTTTTCAGAACACGCAGTCCTTCACACTTTGGGTATTTGCACTGGCGGCCTTGGTCCGAGGACTCCTGCGGCGCGCCGTGCGTCGTACGGCCCATCCAATCGGCACCCGCTGGCGCGACATGTCCGCTATGCGGTGGTGCCATTGAGGAAGCTTCGTCCGCTCGCTGTTGGAGCTTCTGCTTCTTTGTGTGTTTGCTTTGACACGCGTTCGCTCGCGTGCGGTGGTATTCGCACAACGAGTGGAGGTCGCCGTCGGCTTTCACCGCGCGGTGGCCGTGGCACGCGCGTCCTCGGTACGAGCAGAGCATCGACTGTTTAGCAACTTGGTAGGCTTCGTAGTCTTCGTCGGCTTCGTACCTGCGCTTCGACATTGTGAACGTAGACGACGGTGACGGCGCTGGCTGTGGAAGGTAACAACAGAAGCTTGGTGAAGACCAGCGAGACAGGAAGGAAGCTGGCGGCGCCTCGTTGGCTCTGTCCTGCGAATTAAATTGTGCGGCGACATGGTGGCCGAGCGGATCTTCTCGGCGTGTGTTGCTGGAAGTTCGACGGCACTTGACGCTTTCGAGACTGAAGCGGATGATGCGGTTAGGTGAACACGGGAGACTTGCGGAATCGGATACTTTTCTCGTGTTCAACTCAGCTTGACACACGATCGGCTTCAACGAACCCTCTCACAGCTGATGCGCAGAATCTCTTATAGCATTAGCTGTTGTGAGAAATTTTCTCAGAGGAAGTCGTGATTGCCCAGTGAGAACTCCATTTGCCACAGTGGAGGGTTTGCAGACGAGCAATTACTAAACGGAGGTGCACGACCTCGTGTCCCGGCACGCACCATGAATGCGTGGGCTCGCGCTTGTTCCTCGCCTGCGTCTTGCATCCTGCCAAAATCGACTGGGAAGAATCGTACGGGCCATGAAGACCACATTCACCAAGAGTGCCTCCTCCACGCACCCCCAGATGGCTGATCGCCTGGTCGCACATGTCAACAGGATGTACAGTAGAGTTCACCAGCCAACGTGGCACTCGGATCCGTCCGCAGAACAGAGATTCAACCGAGTCGTCTCTCGTGTCCATCGCAGCAGCACTCTCTGAATGCCTTCACGCGTATGTGGATCTGGATAGAAGAGTACCAGGAGCAAGCGGCCCATGCGATACACACCAGAAGCGTGAGGGCCAGTTCCACCTCCACTCCATTGGATCTAAATGAGTAGGATGGTGGAAAATATTACACTATGTACTATTACAGCACACGACCACAACCAAAAATGAGAATATTGATATATTTCCAGCAAAGCGTTTTTCTTGGAGAGTGACGGTCGTGCCTCCCAGACGCGACCGAGAGCCGCGCCGTTGCGAGGGCTGCCAGATGCAAGCAGTTCGCAATTTGCCAGCTCGGCAGCAAGCGGCCTTCCCCCCTTCGAAGCCTCCGTCCGTCCCAAGCCCAGCCGTCGCTCCCGCACGCCCCAAGTTCTCCGTTCACGTCCCACGTGACGCGTGTCGGTCTCACCGTTCTCCAAGTTTGACGTAACGCGCTCCAACCACGTCCCTCCAGTCGCACGTGACGGTCTCTCCACCGCGCGGGGCTCAACTTGACGATGGACATCCCTGACGACATGCGGTGCAAGTACAACGGCGGCGTGTGCCCCTACCCGCGCGCCACGCGGCACAACGCCCGCACGCCGCTGCGCGTGTGTGAGTTCCACCGGCGCCGCGCGAACGCGCATCAGATGGACTACCAGCGCCGTCGCCGACGTCTCGCCCGGGCGACCGCAAGCAATTGGGTAGGGGCGCAAGCCGAGCTTCCCTCGGCGGCACCGACTCCAGCGCAGCCCACACCATCGTCGGTGACACCCGCGAAGCTGCCGCGCGTGGTCTTTGTGCTGGCAAGCGAGAACGAGATCGGCGAGTCGCTGCGACGGTTGTCCACCGCCGCGGATCTCAGCGTCGGCCAGCCGTTTGAAGTCGTCCCGGCCGGTCACCTCACCGAGTTCTTGCGCCGCATTGGGACCGACCAGGCTGTGGATGAATTGCTGGACACGGTGACGCTCCAGCCTGATCAGGTAAAGCAGGAAGCTGATGATCTCGAGCCGCTACGCTACGACACCGGTGTCGAAGAGTTCAAGCTGCTGTTGTTGGAGGATGAAGATGAGTTCGTGTCCTCTCTGTTGGAGGAGGAGAGCTGGATCAATGATTTTCTCATGTGAACACGCGAGAGTGTGTAATTGCCTAAAGGCGAGGTGCAGCTGCATAAGCGCGCGGCATTACTGTTATTCTGTATGCGTGATAAGTATTGGAGACCCGTAAAAGAAAATAGAAACTGAATACCTGCATCCAACTCGAAACGGCAAGCTTGGCCGAATAAATCTGTGACTTTTCTGGGACTTGAAGATGTGTTTCCGGCGCTTCGATCTTGGGCGGTGTCGTCACGGTTCACACGACTCGTGTCGGTCCATAAATTCGAGCTGACACGCACGAGTCCGCTGATCGTTGTTCGTGATCTTTCCGTGTCCATCCAAATCGACCAAGAGATCGAAATAACGCTGAGGTCGTCGTGTTTTCTGGCACGACTGGTGCTAAACAGGTGGACACCGGCCTGTGGATCCACGGAAGCTCTCTCGGGCGTCCTGGCAGGCTCTGGATCGCGCTCTCTCCCACGCGCGCGTGCGCAACCGGTTCAGTTTGGTTTATCGCTGTGTCGCCGCTGAAAGGTTGTCGCAGTTTCGCTCACAGTCGCTGCTACTTGGGTTTCCATCTTGGCGATCAAGTGGTCAAACAACGGAGAGATCCAGTCGTCTTCTTCTTTCTCTTCGTTCATCGCTAACAACGGCGTCACGAGACTATCGCTCTGGCCTCTGTACGGAAGCGCGTCGGCGTCAGCGTCAGTGTCGGCATGTGCCCGCGCCGCGGCTGCGCGGCGCCGACGCACTGTGTGCTGGTGCTTTTGCTGCCAACGGCGCTGGTTCGCATTCGCGCGCTGTCGATGGAGCTCACAGAGCGTGTGCCGCTCACCGTCGTCTTTGAACGTGCGCTCGTTGCGGCACATTTTGCCTTTGTACTGGCAGCGGACCTCGGACGGCAGAAGCGGCGGTGGCGGCGACGGCGTCACGTCCGCTCGACGGTGGCGTGAGCTGCGCGGGCGGTTGGGATTCGCGTGTTCTGCATCGCGAGAGTTGCTGTCGCGAGAGCGCGTGGCTGGTGTAGTGGACGAGCGGGTCGCATGGGTGCTGGGCTCGTTCTGTGTCGTCATGTCAACCTGTGAGGCTGTGTGGTGAACCTGTTGTTTCTCGAGGGTTTGCTTCATGCGCAAGTGGTAGGTTGCAGACTACCCCCTCGTATGATACACGCTCGAGCCCGCTTCGGAGGCGTGGGTATGGCTCAACCCATCTTGTCGATTACTCCAGGAGCTCCCGCGACTGAAATTCGCGACCACGTGACATGTGCGCATAGACCAAACGAATCGGAGATCGATCGGGAAAGAATCGTTTTATTTCATTTTCCAGTTGTTGTGAGCTGTTGGTCACACCAATGCTGGTGACTGTGACTGGTATGGCGCCTCATGTGTGCCTTGCTCTGACGCATGTTCCTGTTTCCAGTGGTCAAAGATCAAGTGGGTGAGCCCACCGCTGTCCCCTTGTTTCTGGCTTCACTGTCAGTCATGGACTCCCAGTTGGAGGAGATATCCCAGTGTGGGACTGGAGGGGATTGGCCCAATCCCTGGGTGGGCGGACTGGAGCCACTGCTTCAGCCAATCCCTGGGTGTCTCAGCTGACTGGCTACAGTACTAGATTACGATAGTAGTTCAGCACTGGATTTCAGAACCCTTGTCTGTGGCGCTCGTGGAAGCAGCCAAGACCGTTCTCGCGCGGATCCACCAAGCGCGGTTGGTTCTTCCGCCCTTGACGACAGGAATAGCTTCTGTGCTGAGATCCAGAGCTCATGGGAGGAGCGACATCCTTAATATACCAAGGCGTCCCATGGTATTCTTGCTTGGTACTCGGGTGGATAGAAGCGGCAAGGGGAGCCAGCCATCTTATGCCGAGACACAAGGCGCACCGGCATAAGACGGGACCATGCGTACGTACTGGTATCTAGCTGGTGAGCAAGGTACGTATTTTTACGCGCACTCGAGCGATCCTGCGAGCCAGTGCACCCCCCCAACAACAGGACTGAGGTCAGACCGCTTCGCTCGGGCGTCCCGATCCGATCCAAGCGGCCTGCATGGCTCTTGTACGAAAGCCTACCTGAGCCGATCGCCCCGGCCCCGCCATCACGGTGCATTCTAATCTCCGAGCGTAAGCAGCGCCAGCGCGACTCGCCGTTTTTACGCGGCCAGGGTTTTCGTTTCCGACGGCACGCGTCGTCGACGTTGTAGGTCAAGCTCAGTGACGCAGTTTCGATTTACGTCACCGCCCCGTTTGTCGCCAGGCGAGGGAGTCAATCACACTACGCCGAGCCATGCACTCCCAGGAAGACATGGACCAGGACTTCCTCAACATCGACGCCTACTTTGCGGTGACCAACAACGACGAAGGTACAGAGCAACCACCTCCTGGAGAGCCCAACATATCGGGTGGGGATGCTGATATATCTCTTGGGATTTGTAGACTTGTGGTCGCATGAGAGCCGCGGCAACGACTCCCGACAGGATGACGACGACGACGAAGAGCTACTCGCGCACACTCGTGCGGCCCGTGGCGACGACACCGCCACGCCGCGTCCGGCAGCGACGGCGGCAAAAGCGGAAGGCACCGGCTCGCGAGCGTTAAAGAGAGAAGTCACACCCGAGCACGGTCACGAAGAGCGTTGTGGTGGATGCTGCGGCCACGACGACGACGACACCGAGGACGTGGAGACCCACGCGCTGCGTATCAAGACCGAGGCGCAGCACAGCAGCTCGACGGGCGTGACGAGCGACAGCGGCCCGGACAGCATGGACATGCTGGACGATGGCACGTGGCTGGATTTCGATCCGCAATCCACGGGCGCCGAGCTCGCGTCGCCCACGCTGATGCGGCGATTCGGTATGGACCACCGCGCTGGTGACAGCGCCGAAGGTGATGACCACGGCTTTTTGTGCGATGACGACGAAGGGCTCCTGCTGGAAGACGTCATGGATCTGCCCGACTTTACGGACGCCGACGTCGCGGCGTTTGTGCCGTCTCCCGTCGGAGCCTCGCGGTTGGCCTCCTCGACACTGCTGGTGTCCACTTCGTCCACGACCCGGCCGGTGGTGCCACGCAGCGCGCTCACGTCGCCCACACAGGTCGCACCGCTGCCGTCGCCCAGCCAGTTCCCGGGCCACTCCCACAACTCGGTCTTTGTGAGTGACCAGGACATCCCGGACATGGTCAACCTCTTTAGTTCGATGAACTCCCCTTCGGAGGCCGTTCGGCTGCAACAACAACAGCAACAGCGACAGCAACAACATCAGCACTACCACAACCTTCACCAGCACGCACAGATCCATCCACTTCCGAACGGCCAGCACCACGGTTCGCAGCAGACCCCGCTGAGCATCATGGTGCCCAACACGCAGCTGTTGAGTCACTCCATGTTCCCGTTCGCCAACTCGGTCGGGTCGCCGATGATTCAGCCAGGCACGACCCAGCAGCATCCCACGAACAACATGCGCACGCAGCCACCGACGATCGTGCCGGCGAACCAGTTTGAGTTTTTCACGCCGCCGGGCGTGACAGGTAACCCGGCACGCGCGCTGGATCCGAACACGATCTTCCTGAGCACCGACGCGCTCTCGCCGCCGACCAAGAACACGTCTGTCTATCAGCAGGCTCACCAACAGCACATGACCAGTGGAGGCATGCGCGCGATGACGCAAACCCAGGCGCAGCAACAAATGCAGGCGGCCACGGCCGCGGCCGTGGCGATGGCCAACTCGGCCGTGGCGATGAACACCATGCGCAAGCTCAACCAGACGTACGGTGTGCCCATCGCACCGCTGCAGCGCTCGATCC